>MJUU01051674.1:0-16017 GCA_002080025.1 Modiolus philippinarum | reverse complement strand
GGTGCTGTTAACAGAGCAGGACATGCTTACCCTTCCGGAGCATCTGATGTCACTCTCAGTTTCACTGGAGTTCACACTGTGAGTGCCTTTGTTCTGAATGTTGTGGTTTCTGGTTCTGTGCTTTGTGTCTGTCTGGCGTCATTGTTTTTGTGTCTAACGTCATTGTTTTCTGTGTTCTAGTTTTTGCCCTGTCTTTGGACTTCGATTTTTGTGAATTTCACCCCTTTGTTCCTTCGGTATTCTACTGCCGTTGTTTCATGTCATTTAATGTAGCTTTAGACTCAGCAGATTCGGTAGAAGACTTTCTGTTAAAACAACTATCAATATCAAAGTAAGTGAGAACCGAAGCTTCGTCTGAAAGGGGGCAAACTATGTGTGACGGAGGGAAACGGGTTTTTATAACCATATTCAGATAAAACTCTCTCGTTCTTTTTTTATTTTATAATTTTTAATTTTTTTTTTGACAAAACGATGTTGAAGCCTTGGCTTCCGGGCTTCCGCCTAGTTACGCCACTGAGTCATAATTTGCTATTTGACAGAAGAAAAAAACAGGTGTTACAGAAAATTATTTACAGTAACAAAGGTAATGATTGGAATAAAAAGGTTTTAATGTCATTTATTTTTCGTATGTTCACCCCTTCTAGTGCGCATTGTCTTAGATCCGATGTGAATTAACATGTTCCATCCGTGAGATGTTTGATAATCTCGTTTTCAACTTCCCAACACACACGTGTGAAGTCAGAAAAAGTATACATGTAAAAGTAGCTAGATTAGTTATGGCAACAAGCAATAAGATCAAAATTCATCTGTGGTAATTTATTAATCATCGAAAGTACAACCAATCCACTAAACTAACCTCCCAGTTTTTATGTGAGTTCACACTACAATTGCCTTAGTTCTTAATGTCATCTTTTTATTTTCGTGAATTGTGACTGTCTTACGTCCTTGTTTTGTCTTTGTTTTCTGTGTTCCCGGTTTTGATATGTCTTTGGACTTTGATTTTTGTGATCATCACTTCCCTTGTTGCTACAGTATTCTACTGCCGTTGTAAGAATATGGAGTACATGCAGATGAGACGAAGTCTCTACGAATAAAGGATTAAACCAAGCATTGAAACAACGCTTTTGCTGTTGCTCTACATCTTGAAGTCCCATGAGCTAGGACCAGTTTGAGCGGAAGTCATTGATAGATGTCGACCAACGCTACATTCATGAATCTTTTAGTCAACAAACATAAAAATAATTCCTCACAAAATATATGTTTTAATCATATTTTTAAAAAAGGAAATATTGAATAAGATACAAAGGCGTTGTTAACCAAGGTTATCCTCACCAATTTATGGCCTTTGTAATTGAAACATAATGATCAATGGTCCGATGCGAAATTCAACACAATTTTAAGATTATTATTGTACTTGCGATTTTGATTAGACAAAACTTCTTTTTCTGGATGCTGGGCTTGGGGAACGTCGTCTACACTGTAAACAGACGGAAGTTGAATTTCAGAATTGCTCAATTAAACAAGTAGTTTCAGTGTTGATGCAAGAATATCATTTCTCATATTTTTTCATTTTGTTTGAATTAATGCTATAATTCCAGTAATTACTTTCATTTACTTGTAGGTGCAGCTATGCATATTTTTATACTAGTAGGACTGGCCAAGTCTTTTGGGCTGTTTTTCGTCCAGTTCTTAATACAATATAATACAAACAGTTCAATGATGTCGATTATTTTGGCACTACAAACCACTGTAGTTAGTATATCTTGTGAGTATAAGTTGTAACGTATTATTAGATTTTCAGGTTTGGGGAGGACTTTTGTTTTATGTCGAGCCACAGTTTTAGTATGACACAACATGTAGTTTCGACAAGTATTATCCCGTTTTACTTGATATAGGTTTTTTCATTCATCATCTTTTAGGAAACAGTTCAACTACGGTTAAGAACGGTTTCACAATTTGTGTGTTCGTTTTAAATGTCACAAAGCTTGTATACTGATCTTGTTACAGCCCAAGGCATACCGTCAAGTTTCGTAGGTCCCGTTTTACTACGATTGGAAAATGTAGCGATACTGCGACTTACGTAACGTAGCTAACAGTCGAAAATCATTCTTACGACTTTATGTCAGTAAAGAATCAGTGTAGATAACTCTCCGGACGAAAAGTTGTTACTTTTTATTTGAAGTTATATTTTCGTGTGAAATGATACATGTATCATCTGAGGGTCGACATAGGTAAAATATTAAATTATGAGAACAAAAGAACGAAAAGAATTATGTCAATCATAGAAAATTTTCGTAACAGTTTTCTCGGTAACTACTCATCACTGCAACTTTAAATTTCGTATGCAAGTTTAGAATGATGTCCTATACCGCAAGACATCTTTTTCCTGTTTATAGTTCGAGATCTTGTGTCAACTGTAGAAACGTTTCGGAACAGTTTTCTCAGTTATTACTCATCATTGCGACATAAACATTTGTATGCAAATTTAGAATGATGTCTTACACTGCAAGTAGTGATTTCAGGGCTACCGGACATCTACTTCCTGTTTATCAACTTAGTCAATTAAAGCCAGATGTTTTTTACGCAAATTTTACAAAATGTTTAGTACACAATGGAATTGTGCAATTATAAATATTTTTGTGACAAATTATATTGGAGATCTTCTTCTCCAATTAGGAGTGGGGGTATCATTTTGTGGCTCTCCAGGCCACAGTACCTATAGTTAGATTTAGGAATACTTTGCTTGAAACTCCTCGAAATAAAATTGTGTTTTCATTGCATTACTTCTCTATTCTTTAAAATATTTTTTCACGTTCATTGGCATTTTTATGACGTCATAATGATAACAAAATATTGGCTCTGCTGAAGTTATCAACGACCAGGTTTCCGCGGTTTTTCAAACTTTTTGTTTGTACCTTTGTGCATTGTTGCAGAAATTTTAATACAAAAATGAAAAGAAAACTGAAATAGAAAGCTTCGTGTATTCATTTTTTATATCCAATACAAAGAAATAGGTTGCCGAAACGTTAGAATAATAAATTGAAAATTTCAGGTCAAAGTCTTCACAATTTTGGGTCAACCGGATATGACTTGCGGAAGTACTATGTTGGCCGCAATAGTCGCGGGGACGGGCGATATATATTCTATCTGCCACATTTTCAGCGTTTTTACGATACTTACATGACAAAAGTAAAAATGTGAAAACATGTAAAAGTAACGTGGATATGTATACTTTACCGTAACGGATACACGTATTAATGCATATTGTTTCAGTTTTTAGATATTGTTACGCTTTAAGCCAATACTAAGGAATGGGAAATCAACGAAATGTGACAAAAACTGTACCTTAACGCCTACGTTAAGGATGAGCTCGTTTTGCGGTGTACATTTAACACTTTCACTATTGTTTTATCCAAATTGCATAGATGCCGACAGACTAGTAAGTGGGAACCGAACCGTCAGTCAAATGACATTCCATGGACAACGGCAACTCCGGAAAAACTAAGAAACAAGGACACCACTTGAGTACTGGACAAAAAAGAAAAATGAAGACACACATACAAATGAACAGCACGGACACATTAAAACCCATGGGTGAGATCAGGTGTACCAGTAAAGTAAGCATCTCCAGCTTCTCATAAGACACCCGCTGTGTTGAACAAGTCAACTCCGGTAGTAAAGTCAAAAACAAACTTTGTTATTACTCCCCTTTAGGTCGTTGTCTCTTTGCCACATTCCCCGTTTCCCTTCTTTTTCCTATTTAGTTGTAAAGGGAAAGATCCATTGTCATCTGGGAAACAGATATCCCATTACAATCCACAAGATCGTGATGTCGATCGTAAAACTTCTGTAGTGATGTCTTTCAGTTTTTGGTAACGTACCCTTGCTTAAAGCGTCAATTTGTAAGCAACTGACCACTGTATTGACCACAAGCCTTTGAGTAGCGAATGAGTTGTGAGATGTAAACTCAATATGCTGGTGCTTTTGGANAAAATGTGAATTTCCCATAGAGCCAATGTTAAACTATGTTCCGTGCTGGCGGCCATGTTTTTTATCGGATCTTAACGAAATGAGCAATCTTTGTTAAGGACCTTTAGTACATCATTCCTGTAAAGTTTGGTTGCATTTGCTTCAGTGGTTTCAGAACAGAAGAAGAAAATGTGAATTTTCCCATAGGGTTCAATGTTAAACCTAAGTTCCGCGCTGGCGGCCATGTTTTTTATCGGATCGGAACGAAATGAGCAATCTTTGTAAAGGACCTTCAGTACATCATTCCTGTAAAGTTTGGTTGAATTTGCTTCAGTGGTTTCAGAGGAGAAGATGATTATATGAAAAGTTAACAGACGACGGACGGACGGACGACGGACGACGGACGCCAAGTGATGGCAAAAGCTCACACTGACCCTTCGGGTCAGGTGAGCTAAAAATGTGAAAACATGTAAAAGTAACGTGGATATGTATACTTTACCGTAACGGATACACGTATTAATGCATGTTGTTTCAGTTTTTAGATATTGTTACGCTTTAAGCCAATACTAAGGAATGGGAAATCAACGAAATGTGACAAAAACTGTACCTTAACGCCTACATTAAGGATCAGCTCGTTTTGCGGTGTACATTTAACACTTTCACTATTGTTTTATCCAAATTGCATAGATGCCGACAGACTAGTTAGTGGGAACCGAACCGTCAGTCAAAAGACATTCCATGGACAACGGCAACTCCGGAAAAACTAAGAAACAAGGACACCACTTGAGTACTGGACAAAAAAGAAATTGAAGACACACATACAAATGAACAGCACGGACACATTAAAACCCATGGGTGAGATCAGGTGTACCAGTAAAGTAAGCATCTCCAGCTTCTCATAAGACACCCGCTGTGTTGAACAAGTCAACTCCGGTAGTAAAGTCAAAAACAAACTTTGTTATTACTCCCCTTTAGGTCGTTGTCTCTTTGCCACATTCCCCGTTTCCCTTCTTTTTCCTATTTAGTTGTAAAGGGAAAGATCCATTGTCATCTGGGAAACAGATATCCCATTACAATCCACAAGATCGTGATGTCGATCGTAAAACTTCTGTAGTGATGTCTTTCAGTTTTTGGTAACGTACCCTTGCTTAAAGCGTCAATTTGTAAGCAACTGACCACTGTATTGACCACAAGCCTTTGAGTAGCGAATGAGTTGTGAGATGTAAACTCAATATGCTGGTGCTTTTGGAATGTTGCTACAAAGAAAAGGGAAGTTGTCTATTGGAAAAGTGAAGTCATCGCGTTTGTCATACAGTCTAGTTTGTAGTGTACCTATGATTTCAATTTCAAGATGAAGGTCAAAGAACGAGTCCGATGTAGAATTATATGTAGTATCCTTAATTTCAAGCTCTTGGATAATAAAGATGATGAAAATCACCAAAGCGAGGGTTGTTTAGTGATAAAATATCATATTTATAAAGGAAGCCGAAATTAAAGGACAATGGGCCAGCTTTTTGTCTTTATTTTGATTGATTGATTGATTGATGTTTTACGCCAACTTCAGCAATATTTCAGCTATATTGTGGCGAGAACTGTTGGGTTTATTGAAAAATTCTAATAAATACATAAAATATTAATATAAAACCATATAGCTTTATACAAGTAAAACAAATGTGTAAAATGTTAAAAAACATATTATTAAATTTTTGGTTTAACAATAACAATATTAGAAATTAGAAACTTGTTTAAAATTGATCTATTTAAATCTTACTAAATAAATTGATTGCTTTTAAAAATTGAACGATTTTGTCGCCAGCGACGTTTGTAAATAGGTCTTTAAGACAATCAGCAGAATAAAAATCACGCCTGATATCGGCAACATCTACACATTCAATTAAAACATGTTGAATTGTATAAGGACAATTGCATGGAATACATTCAGGTCGATCATCACTGTTGAGGATAAAACTATGTGTTGTTCTATGTTTATTTTGAAGAAGCTCTTCAATGAACTCAGCCTCATCAGAGTGGCACAGTTTGTGCATATGTCTTTGACTAGATCAATGCTTAGTTTTAACGTGTATACAGACTTTTACTCTGCATTTAATCCATATCCTTTCATTTTTACTAGAAATATGTCAGTTCCAAAACTTGTAAAACTATGAAAAAAACGTCTCCGCATACACTTAATTAATATTCAGAAAATGTTATTAATATTTTTCTTGGTGAGTTCTTGGGAAACCATGCTGCACTGATGTCGTTTCAAGCTTTAAGTATTAGAGTGATATATTCGGATAAAACCAGAAAAAAGAACATGTGATTTTTACCCTTAGTTAATTGCATATGGACGTCCATATTGATGCTATTATATTATACTTGTAGCTTTGTTTGTATTAAACATTGGGATACGGATAGTTGGAAATCGGAAAATGATTATCCTTGGTGGTATTATCTCCGCTTTAGGATATTTATTGTCTTCATTTGCACCAAGTGTAAATTTTCTACTGTTCTCACAAAGCTTTATGTATGGTATGTATTTGAATTATTTTGTATTAATAAGTCGAAATGAGTGTTTTAAATATTATTTTGAATGATCAGCGATAAATAAATCAAATCGTTACAGTTTGCCCATTCCACCCGTAACTTACATTGTAGGCAGTAAGATTGTATGTTTAATCTACATCAAGCACAATCCATTTCTTGTCCATTTATATTTTCCAACAAAGGACCAAAGTAAAACTGTGTTTTTGGGTGATGCATCAAAAACTTTCTTGAAGCATAAAGCTGTCGGATCATTTTTAAAGGGGTCAATCTAAGAACAATAAGTCAATTTACGACAAAACGTGCGACTTTAATGCCAAAATTATCAATATCCCTAAAAAGGATATCACTACTTAATTTCTCATGCTTACATGTATTAGATTTTATTATATTTGTACTTTTATTTCTATGCATAAAGTATTGAAATGTATCTACTCAATAAAACATCATATTGCACAGTTGAACATGATAAATCATCATATTGCACTCTTACTTTGATTGACATTTACAGGCCACACCCCTTTTAACACCCACAATAGATATACCACGCCTTTTTTGCTTGTAATCAGCGACTTGAGCCATGTCAATCAAATATAATAAAACAATTATGGCACTTCTATACTCGATCAATATGGGGTTTAACGGAGTGCAAAAGAAAATATTGAACTCGGGGTAAACCCTCGTTCAATATTACTTTATTGCTCCGTTAAACCCCATATTGATCTCGTAGAAGTGCCATTATTGTATAGTATATTTAAAAAAAACTCCGCCTCTTATGATCAATAAAAAAAATTCTTAACTATATATCAATCCCTTTTGTAATATTTTGAAGTTTAAGTCCTAACTGGGATTCCAAATTAGGTTTTACCTAGTACTGAGATGGACATTTCTTTTCCCTTTCTACGACCTTTCAATAGCAATTCCTGTGGAGTTGCTGCCGGACACTCACGCGATTTCCAAAGATCCCGATTTAAACCAAAAGTAGGGTAAAATTTTAAAAAAATCACACCAACCCAAACCTTATGAAACTTTGCATGCTTGAAGTACATGACAATGTAATGAAAACACTGTACTGAAAATCGTCCGCTTGTGTTTTGCTGTATTAGCCGTTAATTCAGTTTTCAAGTGTGACATTCAATATTAAAAGTGATAGTGATGACAAGAACATTGTCCCGTGAACTTAAGTCTCTCTGCGTTCAAGATATGTAAATTTCAAGCATATGAAGGGATACTTCAGACACTTTCAACGCGAAATACCTTACAAACATGTACATTTTGCACATAAAAAAAGAAGAAAGCACCTGCTTTGTCTTTTTCGCCTTTTAGATTATGATCTTGAAAATTTTGTTATCACACTCATCTTAGTTTGATTCTCTATAGCCTTGTATTATTATCGTAGACAAAATATTGACATATACAGTTTCTGAAGGGACTTCAAATAAAATACTAAGTTCGGTTCCAAATAGTTCTGTGAATTTAGAGATATTTTAAATAATAAGTATAAACGAACGGCCAGAAATCAAAAGGAAAATCAGTACAAGGGGAGCTTAAAAGTGGTACAGGGTGTGTCAAAGGGATAACAATCTTCTGCTCTGAACAAATTAATACATTACGCGTCTGGTTCTTTACTTGTATAATAATATAGAAAGACTAGTCTTCTACAATGGAAGGATTCTTAGTTAAAAACTTAAGAAAAATTTACCCTTGCATGTTTTTACATTCACTGCAATAAGAACGTAAAATATAGACATCCTTGTTCCTGTAACATAACATTTCGCTAGAAGAGGGGTTTCATGATAATTAAATGACATACCAAAAACTAGATACCGAAGTTACTGATATATACAAAAAATTCATTTATACTAAAACACTAATTTGCAGCTGAAATTCAAGCATGACATTAAAATGGCATACCAACCTCATTGTCTTTATCGTAACACTCATTTCTATATCAGGTTTTATATTTTTCAGGTTTTGGTATTGCATGTGCAACTGGTCCAACCTTTTTGGTATTAAATTTTTATTTTGAAAGACGACTGGGATTTGCATACAGCGTCGTTAGTATCGGTGGTAGTATCGGGAGTCTTGTAATGCCTCAAATTATTCAAAATCTTATAAAGAGATATGAACTCAATGGTGCACTGTTGATAACATCCGGCATAGTTCTAAACAATGTCATTGTGGGAACGCTGATGCGTCCGTTTGTAACAAGAGCTAAACATCCAAACGAGGATTGTAAGGCAGAAGAGGCAAATAACTTGAACAAGTTAAATGGAACAGATTTTGTAGTTGAGAACAATGACTTTGAGTTTTCTGAAAAATCTAATAGTAGATATAATGGAGAGGAAACATGTCAGAATGACCCAGAAAATAAATTATTAGACCATAATGAAGATAGCAATAAAGATGCATCCAATGCGTCACTTAACGGGGAAGTAAAACCGAAAAATGATTCAAGAGTTCATAATTCTATGAACACTTTGCTAAATCATGTTTCAAAAAGTTTAAATGATGTATATGGTGATTTGAAAACCGCTGAAACATTTCCTTCTATGCAGAGTATTAATTTAACTAAAAAAGAAACAATCAAAAATAGAAAGCATCGACGTTTTAATTACATTTATAAATTCAAATCTCACGTTCATAAGACATTCAGTATTTTGAAAAATCACCGTTTACAGTCATTACTATTTGCTGCATTTTTCTCCTTTTTCGGTGGTATATTCATCATTGCTTATATCCCTGCGTTCGCAAAGGATAGAAATATAACAGACAATAGGAGAGCAATATTATTGACAATAATTGGAGTGTGTGATCTTATGGCTCGTATAACGCTGGCTTGTATTGTGGATTCGAAGAAAATTCGTCGAAATCATATTCTTGGAACAGCATTAGGGGTAACTGGAATCGCTACAATGTTTAATCCATTTTATAGTAGTTTTGAAACATTTATTGTATATGCAGTAGTATATGGATATTTTGGAGGGATTTATTTTTCTGTGATATCTCTACTGATAAGGGAGAGTGTTGGTTTAGAAAACCTTCCAGCTGCCATGTCACTCAATATCTTAACTCACGGAGCATCGTCACTTGTATTCGGACCTTTATTAGGTACGTGATAATATGTAGTATATTTGATATTCATTATCATCCAAATATGTTTGTAGTATATTTGTATGAATCTGTTATGATTTTGGTGTCGTGAATAGTACATCCTTTTCTTCGTTTAATAGACCAATAGGCTTAAATGTAAATGGAACGAATTCATATTACTGAGTTTGATTGAAAACTAATGCCGATTCCGTGTTTTCATGTTTTCCCAATTTTAGAAACAACGGCAGTAGAATACCGAAGGAACAAAGGAGTGAAATTTACAAAAATCGAAATCCAAACATGGTAAAAACGAGGACGAAGAATTGTGAAAGATTAATAAGATTCAGTCGTCCTTACTTAAGACAATATGTGATTTCTACAAAATCAGTTGGTAGTAACTTAATCTTTACTACTTTAGAAATATTTAAAGAAGTCATGTACAAATATTGCCTGTTAGGCGGCAATACGTATGTCAACAAAACATGAACCAAGAAAAAACAAACTGACAATGTCATAATTGATGCATCCCTAGTCAACAGAAGGTAAAGGGCCAGTACACAAAAATCACCAAAACAAGGAAAAATGTAGCCATCGCAAAAACAATGATAAACCCACATGTAGTTTTTATTAGAAACAACATAATTTTGTAACAACATTGTAATTTTAAAAACAAGATATGGAATAGAGCACAATTAATGTAAAATAGGTTTCGGCGACAACTACCGAAGTAACTGTAAATTCAATTATTTCAAATGGCCATTGCGATTATACTTTCGTGTAGATCGCTTCAAAACATTTAAAGAACAAAGGAAAAGGCCAAATTTGTATAAAAAATGAAAACAAAAATCCATACACCTTTTCTTGCATGATCTTTACATATCAATAAATCAAGGAGAGGTAAACACTAAAGTTTATGATAAAAGGGGTGATTTATCTTTGCCTATATTTAATTTTCCCCATCTTGACGGCGATGTTCCGTTGGCCCCTTCTTACGGGATCTACATTTCACAACTTGTTCGATATGTACGAGCATGTAGTGATGTTTCGGACTTCAACGACCGAAATCTTTGTCTAACTGAAAAACTTCTGCATCAAGGGTTGGTTTAGATATTATAATTGATAAAAACATTCTCTAAATTTTATTAAAGATACATTGTCTTATTAACAAAATTTGGTTCTACGTGCAGGGCTCTTATTCAACAAGGCTCTTCACATCCAAACTGCTATGGAAATATCATTTACAAAGCGCATAAATTCAAAAAATGTTCTTCTAAACTTATTAATCCGTTGAACTAACTCGTTCACAAAGGATATAAATACAGCATTGTTGTAAAATATTTACTTCTGGTTTTTGTTGGCAAAGATATTGATCAGCTCCTAAATACTTTACGCCGTAAGTAAATTAAAACAATTTTTCATATTGGCAGTATTTGGCATTGCACAATACCATGTTCTTTCATTACCTAATGATTTTGTAATACGAAATCTATTTAGAAGTATTTCAATTGAAATTTCATATGTAAGAAGGCTTGATACCATAGTTAACGGAAATCATATCCTTAGCTAGTTGTCAGTTTCTGCTAGCATTTGTCAGGACAGTAGCAATGTGTATTGTCTTCATGTTTTATGTACTTCAGTGTAAAGGAACTCGTCTTAATAAGTCGGACTTTTTTCTAGTTTGATTTTTACTCTGAGTCGTTTTGTGATTTTTTCTAGCCATTCACCACACATATGGGGAGGGTTTGGATCCAAGAAAAAGAGTTTAACCCCACCGCAATTTTTGCGCCTGTCCCCAGTCAGGAAAATGTTGGCCATTGGCTTTTCCTTGTCTTCTTATAAAATTTTAGTTTTTTGATATTCGGGTTGTTTGATGTGGTTTGTTTCCATTGATTTATTCACTTTTTAGCTCACCTGGCCAAAGGCCATGTGAGCTTTTGCCATCACTCGGCGTCCGTCGTCCGTCCGTCCGTTAACTTTTATTCAAAGATCTTCTCCTCTGAAACTACTAAGCCAATATTAACTAAACCTGGCCTGAATCATCACCAGGGTATGCACTTTAAAGTTTGTGATTTTTATGTCCGTAGACCCAACAACATGGCCGCTGTTACTAAAAATAGAACATAGGGGTAAGTTTCAGTTTTTTGCAAATAACTCAAAAACCGTTACGGATATTGGGGTAAAAATGATCAGCATGATGAGATCTACCCACCCTGCAATTTTGGAGAATATCCGATAATCGGTCTTGGAGTTATTGCCCCTTTTCAGCCAAATATCCGTTTTTTTGTTACTTTTCGTCTTATATATTGAAAATGATAGCAGATAGGTGTAAAGTTTAAATTACAAAAATGGTCAGCATAATAAGATCTACATGTCCTGCAATTTTGAAAAAAAATCTGCCGACCCATATAGGAATATAGCCTCTTTTTTGTTGAATTTTCACGATTTTTATACGTTTTTACTTTTATTTCAAAAACCATTTGTGATAGAGGTTAAGTTTGAATTGCAAAAGTGTTAAGCTTATCGAGGACTGCAATTTCTACAGATGTCCAGCAGGTTCGCATCTCATCCAATATGGCCGCCTGCGGGAACATAGTTTAATATAGGGACCCTATGGGAAAGGCATTCGAAGATCTTTTTCTCTGAAACAACTGAGCCAATTGGAACCAAACTTGGTCAAAATAGTCCATTGGTGATCCACCTCGAAGTTTGTGATTTTTATGTTCATATCTCATCCAAGATGGCCGCCAGCGAAGAACATAGTTTAACATAAGTACCCTATGTGAAACGCATTCAAACATCTTCTTCTCTGAAATAACCAAGCCTTGGTCACAATAGTCCATTGGTGGTCCCCTTCAAAGTTGGTGATTTTTATGTTCATACCTCATCCAAGATGGCCGCCAGCGAAGAACATGGTTTAACATAAGGACCCTATGTTAAATGCATTCAAAGATCTTCTCTGAAACTAATGAGCCAATTGGAACCAACCTTTGTCACAATAGTCCATTGGTGATCCACTTCAAAGTTTGTGATTTTTATGTTGGTACATCATCCAAGATAGCCGCCAGCGAGGAACATAGTTTAACATAAGGACCCTATCTGAAATGCTTTCAAAGATCTTCTTCTCTGAAACTAATGAGCCAATTGGAACCAAACTGAGTCACAATAGTCCATTGGTGATCCACTTCAAAGTTTGTGATTTTTATGTTGGTACATTATCCAAGATGGCCGCCAGCAAGGATCATAGTTTAACATAAGGACCGTATCCGAAATGCATTTAAAGATCTTTGAAACTATTGAGCCAATTGGAAGCAAACTTGGTTATAATAGTCCATTGGTGGTCGCCTTTAAAGTTAGTGATTTTTATGTTCATACCTCATCCAAGATGGCCGCCAGGGGGAAACATTGTGTAACATAGTGACCCTATGTGAAATGCATTCAAAGATCTTCTCTGAAACTACAGAGCCAATGGGAACCAAACTTGGTCACAATAGTCCTTGGGTGGTTTCCTTCAAAGCTTGTGACTTAAGTATGTATGTCAGAAACTGTAACATCTGGTGAACTGATGTATAGTATGGATAATAATGCCATTAATGGAAGGTCTCTTGGTGACAATGAATAAAACTAGTCACCAGGTGAGCGATACAGGCTCATGTGTACCTCTAGTTTACTTTTTGGGGGCCATTTAGGGCTTGTTATATGGTGTGAGGTTCTTCACCGTGTTAAAGACCGTACGGTGACCCTAGATGATTTCCAAAATTTCGTATTTTGTGTATGAATATGAGTTAAGCATGTTAAGGTAAAATCTCTCGGTATACCGCTCCTGACATGTGTTGCTTCAATGACATATTTTAGCTGCGATCGATGTTGCTCAGCATTTTTATTCTCTTCTTGTTACCCTGGTGCTTTCAGCCGGATAACCCTGAGCATCGCTCAAGTTGGCACTCCATGGCGGGTGGGTAGCAAGGGAGTGACTTTGATATACTTTTTGTCAAGAATATCGCTTAAGTGCACGCTAGGGGCCTTCTTGATCTCATTTGAGGGGTTGAATATTGTTCACCTCTAGTTGAAGACCCTCGAGGCGACGTCAAGATGTAAGGAATATTGTGCGTTTTTTCTCAAATGTACATTCACTCCATATCCTTTCATTTTTCCTATTTGTAGGTCATTCAAGCACTATCCAATACAGATAGGTCTTCTAATTGTTTCCATATGTGAAATAGGTAGGATCATTATAGATTATTACATGTCATATTCCATACCGGCCCTTGTTTTAGCCCGAGACGCCCATATCAAGCCCAAAAGGCGTAGCTTGAGGGTTGATATGGGTCAAGGGCTAATACCAGGGACGGTATGGAAAATGACATGTAATGATCTATTTATCAAATATCTTAAATCTGATGAAGAAGAAAAAAATGCAAATCTAAATAAATGTTAACAATAACAATATTTTTAGCCATTAATAAATTGATTTCACGGAAAGCAACACCATTTTGAAAATTTAAGAGAAGAGTAACAGTCTGCAGTAAAACGTTTAATGTCATTTTTTTTTCGATAATCGTACCAACAATTATGTTGTACGAGGTAACAAAAAATCACTATCAGAAACAGCTGTAGACATGAAAGACATTCATACCGTATAGTAGGGCTTGTGGAAGTTTACTACCTTTCTTGAGATGACCAATTTTTGTAGGGGTTCACTCTACTAGTGCTTTAATTTTGTGGTGTTTTTTTTTATTTTTTCAATTTGTTTGGTCTTAGTCAGTTTGCCTCGATTTGTTTTAAATCGGTCAATTGCCGTGTCATCTTTTTATTTTGATTCTTTCTCTCCGTTTTTGCTTCTGTATTCGTTTTCCGATGTATTTACATGCGGAGTTTACCCAGCAGCTTGACTTTGGAGCTAGACAAACAAATAGACCTTAAATAAAGACTGACAGCCACAAAGATGAAATAAAATACAGCTATCTCCATTCTACAACAATAACCTAATTGGACGATATTGTCTTCCGTGAAATTTCAAAAAATAAGAAAAGCCCACGAAATGGCAATAAAAATACGTGACGTCACGCGAACGTTTGGAATGTGAAACACAAACATAAGTACATTAGATTAATTAAATCTTTAATAACAGGATAAATTCAATTTAATTCATCACTGTAAATATCCGACATATTTGATTGACAGATTACCGGAAGTGAATTTTAAGGTGAGACGTTACTAAATGAACGTCACGGTAAGAGTTACCTCCCTCCGATTACGTTTGGACATACTTGACGTGAAAGACGAGATCAATATTGTTGAAAGAAATGTAATATAAACCGCTATGAGACAAAAGTGAGTTCCAATTTGAATCTTCTCTGCTTGCTAGTACTATGCAAACGATTACTATTAAAAAAAAATACCTAGAAATTACATTTGGCCTGATTTCGTTCTCTTTATACTGTTTAAACAGCTTGACAAGCCATTACTAATTTTTCTTTCTCAACTTTTTAACTGAAAGGTAGAATTTTAAGTTTTTATTCCGGTGTGTTTTAATTATAACAATAAAGAAAAACTACCAAGCGTTATTTGCTGCAGACGGAATATTGTGATAAGGAAAACAATGGAAATCATCAGGATTTTCGTTATTTTCAATCCTCGACATGCTTTTTGAAAAATCACACTTCTGGTAAATTTGTTCGAAATTTTCATTTCAAGTATGATGAAGATTGTGTTTTTCCACATATCCAAAAAATAATTTTCTTTATAAATCTCTTACAATTAAGTTTCACAATGGAAAGACTGATTTCAAGTGCCTAAACATCCAAATGTGATATCTTCACCCATCTTCCCGATAGTTAAACATGGTCGAGAGTCGGAAATTTCCGACTCCTGTGACAGGACTTACCCGATTTCCGAATGTTTAAAATACCGATTCGGCCGGGCATATCGAAAATAATCTCTTGAATTTGTTTCATACACTAATACGGAATCGAGCTGTTAATATGAAAGCCCTTTTGAGGGGAAGTAAAATCTGCAGACATCTTTATATACAAGTATATAAACAAAAAACAATAAAAACAAAGTTAAAAATAACGTATTTATTGTTGATAAATTTGATCTTAAGTATATATTTGTTTGTGTTTTTTTTTGCAACCGCATTGCTAGGAACCGTCTTGTCCTCGCACCAATACATGTATGTTAACGATTTGGTCATTTTGATAATTCATCAATATCACAAAATTTACTATCAAAACGTGTACTTTGTTTTACTTTTTATAAATTGGGATACACAGTCTTCTTTTATCTTATAGAAGGAGACAAAACAAAAGGAATGCCGTTCCATTGTCTGTTCATAAGTCTTTGTCCCTTGTATGTAGAGAGGAATCCTGTCTAATTATTTTGCAATTTCCTAAATTTCTAGCTCTAAATAATACC
>MJUU01051673.1:6837-27919 GCA_002080025.1 Modiolus philippinarum | reverse complement strand
CGATACCAAATTTATTCATCTTTTGTCAAAAATGACCCCAGAAATGGGAGATATTCTATGTCGATGCTTATTTCAATTGTTGCAACACAACATTTATATGTATTTTTCCCAAAAATTAACTTTAATTATGAGATTGAAATATTTTGCATTTCAGCTTTTTTCCGTTCTCGCAATACCAAGTTTATACATCGTTTGTCAAAAATGTACTCAAAAGTTTGAGATATTATATGTCGGGGCTTATTTCAATTGTCGCGACACAACATTAATTTGTATTTTTCCCAAAATTACCTTAGAAGATTGAAATATTTTGCATTGCAGCTTTTTTCCTTTCTCGCAATACCAAATTTATAGATATTTTGTCAAAAATGCATTCAAAAGTTGGTGATTTTATATGTCGGTGCTTATTTCAATTGTCGCGACAAAACATTTAGATGTATTTTTCCCAAAATTACCTCATAAGATTGAAGTATATTGCATTTCGGCTTTTTCCTTTCTCGCAATACCAAATTTATACAACTTTTGTCAAAAATGTTCTCAAGAGTTGGAAATATTATATGTCGGTGCTTATTTCAATCGCGACACAACATTTATATGTATTTTTCCCAAAATTACTTCATAAGATTGAAATATTTTACATTGAAGCTTTTTTTCCTTTCTCACGATACCAAATTTATACATCTTTTGTTAAAAATGACCTCTGAAATGGTAGATATTATATGTCGGTGCTTATTTCAATTGTCGCGACACAACATTTATATGTATTTTTCCCAAATTTACCTTATAAGATTGAAATATTTTGTATTTTAGCATTTTTCCTTTTTTGCGATACCAAATTTATTCATCTTTTGTGAAAAATGACCCCAGAAATGGGAGATATTATATGTCGATGCTTATTTCAATTTTTGCAACACAACATTTATATGTATTTTTCCCAAAAATTAACTTTAGTTATGAGATTGAAATATTTTGCATTTCAGCTTTTTTCCGTTCTCGCAATACCAAGTTTATACATCTTTTGTCAAAAATGTACTCAAAAGTTTGAGATATTATATGTCGGGGCTTATTTCAATTGTCGCGACACAACATTAATTTGTATTTCCCAAAATTACCTCATAAGATTGAAACATATTGCATTTCAGCTTTTTTTTGTTTTCTCGCAATACCAAATTTATAGATCTTTTGTCAAAAATGTTCTCAAAAGTTTGAGATATTATATGTCGGTGCTTATTTCAATTGTCGCGACACAACATTTATATGTATTTTTCCCACAATTACCTTAGAAGATTGAAATATTTTGCATTGCAGCTTTTTTCCTTTCTCGCAATACCAAATTTATACATCTTTTGTTAAAAATGACCTCAAAAGTGGGAGATATTATATGTCGGTGCTTATTTCAATTGTCGCGACACTACATTTAGATGTATTTTTCCCAAAATTACCTTAATGGAATCCAAAATAAAAAGGGAAAATCTACAGTGTCCTTTTTATAGGTTTTGAATTATAAACTGACCATAATGACTCAATTTATGCATGCTAATTGACGTTAGAGCAAAAGTTACAACATAAAGTTAACATTATGGGGTAATATTACCCCAAGATTTTATTTTATTTTGTCTGATATATTGAACAAAAGATGGGATGAAATTTTCCCAAAATTTTGATTTGCATGGCATAGGGTAATATTACCCCAAGATATTGACTGATATAATGTTGAACAAAGGATGGGATATAATATTATCCCATGATATCGATTGACTTAACACCGTGAATTGGATAGGGTAATATTACCCCAAGATTTTGATTTGTATAACACGGAACACGGCATAGGGTAATATTACCCCAAGATTTTAATTCATATAAAACTAAACATTGGATAGGGAATATTACACCAAGATTGATATAACACCGAACATTTAACAATTTATGGGGTAATAATTCCCAAAGATTTTGATATGTTGCCCTATAAGTTCTTTATGTTTAAAAAATGCTACATTCGTTGTATACCCCCAGTAAACAATATTGCATTTTAATAACGTTATGAAAATGTAACTCTTTGGTCGTAGCTACGGAAACGTAATCATTTGTGCCAAGAGTCAACTCTGTAAAATATTATAAAATTATTTTATATAAAGATAGATGGTTTTCTAAATGTTGTTACATGTACAACAATTTAAAAGCGTTTCTATAACTTTTAATCAACATTCTACAAACCCTACATTAAACCATTAAAAGTCGTCAAGACGTTGCTGAGACATTCAAACAACTTTCTCAAAATGGTACAACAACGTCTCACATATGGAAAATGTTCCATACACAAAACAAAAGCGATACTGCATGTGCAGCACAAGCTATTATATCAAAATAAAACATAGATTCTGACTGAGATATACTTACAAAGGGGAAATATTATTTTCGTTAATTTCGCGATAAGTTCTCATTTTTGCGAAAAATTTTACCTTGCGTATTTTTTTTTTTTTCATTCTAAACGTAAAGAAATGTAATTGAAAAAAAATAAAACCCCGGGAATATATGTAGGTTAAGGAATAAAAATCACGAAATCTAAACCACGCGAAAATTAAACCTCTTACAGTATCTATATACACGCAACATTTGAAAGTTGGTGATATTTTATATGTTAATTGCGTATAGTAAAATAAAAATCCTTCCTAAAAAAACTTAAAGAGAGAGGAATCTGTTAAATACTGACTAAATAACAAATGTTGCAAATTTGTGTAATGTACATTTTACACATCGCTAAAACATTATGGTGACATCTTTGAAAATCGGTGCACATCGTTGTATGAACATTATATTTTCTTTTCACAATTAAACTACTATTTTTCTTCGGTTTTCGTGTTTAAATCTAATGTGTGAAAGTATCCATTCACCAAAAATAATCAAACTTTTATTTATTCCGAGATTCGTTCTGTGTTATTCAATCTACTAGTAAAGAAAAACATATATACGTCTTTTTCCTTATTTTTTTTTGCACATAAATTAAGCATTCTTTAAACATTAAGGCTTAAATTTGTTGAAAGTATACATTTATCTTTCCTTTAGATTTTACCATGTATACACAAAGTGCACAACAAATTTCACAAAAGTTTTAAATCATCGAAACATCATTAAGGTAGATAGACACTGTTGCGCTGCGCAATTCAATCGCGCATTGGAAAAATAAAGAGTCGGATCCGGAGTACGTTTGATTTTGGAGCCGGAACAGTAATTTTACGGTTTTCCTTCGTGACGTCATAATTGAATGACAGATGTGAAACGTCATATTTCATTTACTTTGCCGTGAATTAACTCCCTTTTCCCGTAAATAATGTTTAATCTGGAAACTTTGTAAAATATCTCCGTTAAAAGCATGGTGACATATACATTTTTTTAACATTAAACAATAATTTAATTCAGAAACTATCTGTTCACAAAAATACATCAAATTCTCATTGATAAAAAGTTCATTTCTTTTAAGCTAAAATTGCCTTTCCATATTTTCCCCGTTCATTCCATGTATATTTAGGTGAAAAAATGGCTAAAAATGAGCAAACTTTGATCTCAGTTCTAGAAAAAGCAAGCATGGTGACCTACACTTTTTATTAGAGATTTCGAGTAAGTAGGATTGGTTCTTCAATTGTCTTACAACAAAATCTCATGGATATGAATATTACTGTCTATCTACGTTAAGTAGTGTGTACACATTAGTAGAGCATCATTAATTTCCAGGAGAGAGCAGGAAATGATAACAATCAACACATCAATTGAGTATTTTCTCATTATTTAATATATTTAAGTTGTAGCACAATCATCGTGTTATGGAAGCTTCATATTATAAGAAAATCATATAAAAAATGTAAAAATAGTGATTATCTTTGAAATTAAGTATGACAGTAGCTTATTGAAGATTTAAAAAATAATGGCATAAAAAGTTTCCTGCGAAATAAAGTGTGCAAATCATAATTTTACTTACATAGGATAGTTATCTTTTATCACTGAAATTTGCAAGTTTTGGCAATAAAACTGTACAAAAAATGAGATTAAACTAAGTCCATAATTTTCATACAGTTCTACTGATAAGTGATAATTAAATTTTAACAATTAAGATAAGTTTCTACAGAGTTGATAGCATGGCATCTTTACATACATCTGGTTAATTTCATTAATTGAAACATTTTAATAACTCCTATGTAAATCAGATACAGTGGGTCTCTTATGATGTTCTCGGGACATACGTCCCTCGAATATGATAAGAGACTCACTGTATCTAATGCATACAATGAAGCAATATCTTTGTCTTTCTCCTATCAATCTTCAATCACCGTAAGCGAATAAAAACCCAAATCTAAAACTTCCTCAAACTACACATATGTCATGTCATTATCATATTACACACTTGCACGACAGGTTTATATGTACCATCTGGTAAATTTTATGAATTCACAGGAATCGATAGATCAATGTTGTTTATAATTATATTTCAATAACAAGAGGCTCTCAGGAGCCTTTATCGCACCTTGGGTCATGGCTGACACAGACAGTCCAAATTAGCTAAATTATAAAGGACCTCGTTTTCAAGTATTTTAAAATATGCTAGGGGTGGTAGCCATCTTGGATGTGATGTGGTCTTGCCGCATGCATATTTCAAAAGGGCCAACTAAAGACTACTGTGACCAACATTGGTTCCAATTGGCTCAGATGTTTCATATTAAACGATATTTGAATGTTATAGGGTACAATGTTAAACGAAGTTCCCTGTTGGCAGCCATCTTGGATGAATTGCAGACTTAACAGACATATTTTAAAGGGGACCACCCAAGAACTATTGTGACCAAGTTTGGATTCAATTGGCTTTGTTGTTTCAGGGGAGAAAATCTTTGAATGCTTTTCAATAAGGACCAAAGTTGAAATATGATCCACGCTGGCCGCCATTTTTGATTTGATACATCAAAGCCACCTGATTGCTCTTTTTTGTCTTCCCTATTTATGCACACTCCTGCTGGTGACGTTATAACTGGGGACCTCAACATGATAAACAATGAGAAACTACATGATTCCTTCACAAAAGGTCCAAAATATCGTGAGCCCCAACCCATCAATTAGAAACCTAACTTTAAAATATTGATTGACGTAGTTGAGGAAAACACCAAACAATGGGCTAAGAGAGAGAAGGAAAGGGTTGAAACACTGTCGACTGGGTCAGTTCCGTTAAGTCATTAATTGTAGCTCAAATAAGGCGCCTTAAGTCAATCATGAACCCGATTTCAAAAAGAATATTCGAGGATATCGAGGTTGAAAAAAACATTGTCATTTCTCTATGACAATTATGTTATTGTACCAGCTGACAAAGCCCAAAGCAACATCAAATTTATCTGCAAAAGGCACACAACATTGACTGCAAAATTAATGAGATGTGCATTATCAATTCATTTGGCAACCCCACATACAAACTATCCACCATACTAAGAGAGGACATTGTAAACAATCACAATTCGGTATTGTCTTCTTTTGGTATCAATTTGAGTTAAGAGAAGAACAACCTATCGTGTATCTACTGGGTATCTAAGTTACATAAATGCCCTTACAAACAGAAATATGTTACTGGGTCTGCGAAATGCACAACAAAACCCCTCTCAGAGCTCCTTTCTGCATTCAAAGATGGCCTAAAGATATATAGTGGTAAAGTAAACTCAACAAGTCGAGTGAATCAGATGATGATTCTCAAAACTCAAAAGACTTATTAGAATATCTATCTTGAACTGAACTCAACCACTGCAACGGTGTGAAAACATTTGATTTTTCTACACCTTATACTTCTCGTCCACATGATAAGCTAGTCTTGATGTACTAAACATGAGGCTTTCACGTGAGCCTGTATCGCTTACCTGGTGGCCACTGATCAAATGAGATTTCTCACAGGGTTTAACAATTAATCTGAAGTCAGTCATTTGGTAGGTTGCTGTCATGTTAAATTGCTATTTAATATCAGTTGGATGTTTGAAACGGTTTTCTGATTGGTAAAAATATACAAAATTTTGTAGATGACCATTTAGTTACAATGTCTATTTAATATCAACTTGATATATGAAACACTTTTCAAGAAATAACAATTTACAGCATATTTCCATAGTTGTGGCCATCTTGGATCCATGATGGGTATTCAAATCATACATTTGTTTAATTTGTCTTCTCTTTCCCGTTTTCCTATAACACAATAAACACAGTTTTCAAGAATTAATAATTTACAACATTTCCTATAAAGTTTTATGCTAAGCTATATTCCCCGGTAGCAACTATTTTGGATTTGTGGTATTTACAGATACGCAAAATTTTGTAGACGTCAATCATGTTACCATGCCTAGTTAATATAAAATGATTTTAAAAAAAATAGCAATTTACGACATTTTCCCGTAGAGTCCAATTTTAAATTATAATCTGCAGCGGCAGTCATCTTGGATTTATGATCGGTACTTAAATCCTACATTTTATAAATGACCATCATGTTACCATGCCTAGTTAATATGAACTTGAAGTATGAAATGATTTTCAAGAAGTAACAATATGCGCCATTGTCCCATACGGTCCTATATTTAACTATGTTCCCCGTCGGCGACCATCTTGTGAACATGTTGAACATATGTAGAAATTGTAGTTCTTGATAAGCTGAACATTTTGCCATTTAAACTTAACCTCTATTTCAAAACGATTTTGCAATAAAGGACTAAAAGTTTGAAATAAGGAAAATTTGACAAATAAAGGACAACAACTCCTTCATTGGTATTTCGATTTTCTTCAAAATTTCCATATGGGTAGATCTTGGTATGCTAAACATTTTGGCATTAAAAAGTTGACCTCTATCTGTTATAGTTTTTCTAATAAGAATAAGATATATAAAAAAAATGAAAATTTTACGGAAAAAGACAATAACTCAAAGACGGGTTTTCGGATTTTCTTCAAAGTTGCAGGACGGGTAGATCTTGCCATGCTATTCATTTCATTTCCATTAGAATGTTTGGTATCTGTAACGGTTTTTGACTTATTTGCAAAAGCAGCAATTTATCCTTATGCTCTATTTTAAGAAACAGCGGCCATGTTGTTTGGTCTTCCAACTAATCGAACACCATTTTGAAAATACACACTCTAGTCATGCTTCAGGCCGTGTTTGGTTATAATTGGTCAGGCAGTTTAAGAATAGAAGATTTTTGAATATGGACAAAATGTATAAAATAAACTATGGACACAGGATATGTCTCACCCGCCCCTTGTATCGCTAAATTTGCACATTGATCCACTGCAGCAGCCATAAAAATACAATTGTTTTCAATTTCCTTATAAAAAATATTTGATCACTCATGCATGACCAACCGAAAAGTGCCACCACTTGAGCATGGAATCTGTATGTACCACCAAGACACAACTGCATGTCAAATATCAAGTGCCCAGAACTACTGGAATAGGCTGTACAAACTGCTTGCTAAAAACTTAGAGTGATCGTGGATGTATGACTAAGGGGCCAGGGCAACCATCTGGGTGTGGAATCGGTATGTACTCCCCAAGACGCAACTGCAAGTCAAATATCAAGTGCCTAGGACTACTAGTATAGGCTGTACAAAATGCTTGCTAAAAACTTGGAGTGATCGTTCATGCGTGACTATGGGGATAGACAACCATTGGGGCGTGGAATCAGTATGTACTCCCCCAGTCAAATATCAAGAGACTAGGACTATTGGTATAGGCTGTACAAACTGCTTGCTAAAAACTTAAAGTGATCGTTCATGCGTGACTAGGGGGCCAGGGCCACCATTGGGGCGTGGAATCAGTATGTACTCCTCAAGACGCAACTGCATGTCAAATATCAAGTGCCAAGGACTACTGGTATCTTCTGTACAAACTACTTGCTCAAAAACTTAAAGTGATCGTTCATGCGTGACTAAGGGGCCAGTGCCATAAACTAAGTCGGGACTTGAGTTGTACCCACACTAATGCAACTGCACATGAAACACATTAAATACTACAACTAACATGAGCTTGTTAATTCACAATAGTTTGCAATTGTTGACGCCATTTAGATTATCTTCAAAATTTCCATGTTAGTAGACCTTGGTATGCTGAACATCTTTGCAATATAAAGTTGACTTCTATCTGTTATAGTTTTTCTATTAACAAATACCAGACGCTCACACGTGAGCCTATATCGCTCACCTGGGGGGGGGGGGGTTGCACTCGATTCTCTGTGCTGGACATGTTCCGATCACAATGTTCTGGACAAGCGAATCGAATGTCATGGAACAGGATGTTCTTATATCAGAATGGACGTCGATTGTGTGATAGCTACTTTCGCGAACGAATTTGTTGATAAGAAAATACAATGATGGTGCAATAGAATCTGTAGTTGTAGTAAAATGCCTTGCCATGTAGGTTTAACACTTGTCAAAAATTATATATTAAAACTAAAAATATTTTTTGAAAATGGGATCACTTGAACTTGGCGACCACAATACTGAAATACTAGTATTGTCCACAATACTGGAACAAATATTTTATTCCGGTATTGTATTTCAGTATTGTACCAGCATTGTGGTCGCAAAGTTCATAACTTTTACAAGTTTATAAGGTATGGTACGTTTTACGATAAAAATAATATTAAAGTAAAAAGGGTACTATTTTGTTATTTGAATTAGAGTTATTATGTGATCAAAGGTGATAACCGGTAGTTTAATTAAGATGAGCATGTAATTAGTATGTGATGATAGGTGATTTATCAAAATTTGATTAAATGCTTTAAACACGATTTAATTAAATACCCAATTAGTGTGACAAACCATAATTTACAATTATTCTATATCGAGTAACCAAGCTGATATGAATATGACACTGAGTAAAAGAAAACTACAAATGTATTCAATAGTGAGTACTGCAAGCTCATAGACTTTAAATCATTGGGGATTTCAGGGACGGGTATAGTGCTCACTATTGGTCTTAACTACAGACAACTTCTATGGCTAGCAACACACTTTTCATTCCTTTTCCTAATAAAATGTCTTTTTATTGTTTATATCACAAGCGATAAACATGCCATGGTCTTAGCTACGAAACTATCAACATGTCAAGAGGTTAAAATGTAGGACTGTCGCATAGCGACGAGATGACTGACAACCGGTCAACATTAACTGGTGACATCTTCACTGTACTACACATACTGGAGGACCAGTCTGCTGAATGGACTTTGACCGCACGGAAAGGCTCCTACCGTCTGAAAGTACATTGGCGTGCACGAGATAAAGTGATCTCACCTCAACCACATGGGACAACGACAGTAAAGAAAAGAAGACATCGAAAGCCAGGGCGGAAAGGAACAACCGTCGCCTCAAAGCCTTCCTTGAAAGAAAGAAAGAGTGATGGAGAAATGAAATGCCGCTCCCGAAACACAACAAGCAGAGGAAGTTGAGAAAGACTCGCTGTCTGTGGAAGAAGAGATGTCTGATAGTCAAATCGGCTCAGACACCGAGACAGAAGATGACCTCGCTTCTCAATCGACGGAAGATGAAGCTGTCATGGAAACTCCAGCATTAATATAACACTTCATAAATACATATTAAAAAATACAATATACAAAATTCAAATTTTTCAACAATATTGGAATAAAATTTTTATTTCAGCATTGTGGACAGTACTAGTATTCCAGTATTGTGGTCGCCAAGTTCAACTGATCCTTACAATGTTCCAATAATATGAAAGAGTGTCATGATAATTTGGCTTAATATTTTGCAATATGAAATGAATTTTCCAACGTAATTGATTGACTGAGTTCTTTTTTTTTTAGTAATTAATATTTGACTAGGTTTTCGTTAAAACATGTCTTTTGATAAATGTGTTCATTTTTCAATGAAGAAATCAATAGCTCTTAAATGTTTTCCAAGATCGCTTCGGCTGGGATAAAGTATTTTCTTTATTATCCTTAAGAAAGCATTTATTGTTATGTTACAAATTCATTCAATTCACATTTGTTTTCCTGCATTCATTACGTTTCACTCCATCTTAAATGGCGGACTGTGCACACTACACCACCTCTGAAGTCAGTACAGACGGAACAGATCCAGAGCACTGTTCTCAGTCACTCGATTGTTGTACGGTACT
The DNA here is from genome assembly GCA_002080025.1 of Modiolus philippinarum. Lineage (NCBI taxonomy): Eukaryota > Metazoa > Mollusca > Bivalvia > Mytilida > Modiolidae > Modiolus > Modiolus philippinarum. The sequence goes on along the minus strand of MJUU01051673.1, from coordinate 17,785 downwards.
GTGCAGGACGTCCAGGACAATGAATCGAGCGCCTCCCTGGTGGCTACTGATCAAATGAAATTTCCCACAGGTTTTAACAATTAATCTGAAGTCAGTCATCTGGTAGAACACAGTCATTTAATATCAATTTGATGTTTGAAATGGTTTTCAATGAGTAACAATTTAAAACATTTTCCCATAAAGGTTCAATTTAAACTGTACTTCCCGCCGGCAACCACTTTAGATAACTGATTGGTACCGATATACAACATTTTGTAGATGACCATCAAATTACCATGCCTTGATAATATCAACTTTCAAGAAATAGCAATTTACAACATTTTCCCATGAGGTCCAATGTTAAAACTATGATATTGCAGTTGTGGCCATCTTGGATCTTAGATCTATGATGAGTACTAAAATCATATATTTTACGAAAGGATATGAATTAAATGAACATGAGATCATAACACATTTGTTAACTCCAACTGCAATAATTAGAATGAGCTGTATGACCATTTCGGAAATTTATTCCTCAACAGCAGCACTAGAACCCAAACAAAGGAAATCCATAATACATTTGTTTTTCACAGCATTTCCCATAAGGTCCTGAGTTAAAACAATGTTCCCCGATGGCGGTCATTTTGGATTTGTTATTGGTACAAATATGCAAAATTTGGTAGATGAACATCATGTTACCATGCCTATATAATATCAACTAATTAGTCCCAGGAAGAAACATAGAACGCAGCCACAGTCTGCTAAGCTCACCTCGTAGTGCAGCATTGTCACATGTTCAACATGCCAATAAAAAGGAATGGTGGTGAGGTGAACTCAAAAATATATTAAATATAACATGCAGATTTACAGGTCTACAGGGCTGCGGGTCTACACGTCTACAGTTCAGTTTAATAAGTCTACAGGTCTATGCGTCTACAGGTCTACAAGCAGGTATGTCTTAGGGATTTTACAAAACCACATTTGTATAAGTCTACAGAGCTACAGGTCGACAGGTCTACATGTCGACAGGTCTACACGACTACAGGCCAACATGTCTTAAGGATCGTACACTCACAGTTTAATAGGTATACCGGTCTTCGAGCCTACGGGTCTTCAGGTTTACAGGTTGACATGTTTTGGGGATTATACAGACCCATAGTTTAATAAGTATACAGGTCTACAGGTCGATATGTGTTACTGATTGTACAAACCGATAGTTTAATAATAGTTTAATAAGTAAACTGGTCCAAAAGTCTACAGGTCTTCAGGTCGACATGTCCAGAGATTGTTCAGACTCACAATTAAAAGAGTCTAACCCTAACCCTATCCCTAACCTCACCTCGTTGTGCAGCATTGTCACATGTTAAACATGTCAGTAAATATAAATGGACTTCGTGAGGTGAGCTAAAATATCTTAAACATAACATGCAGAGGTACAGGTTTTCAAGTTTATGGGTCAACAGGTCTGTGGGTCTACAGGTCTACAAGTCATGTCTTGGGGATTGTACAGACCCAAAGTTAAATTAGTATACAGATCTACAGGTATATGCGTCTACAGGTCTTCAGGCATGTATGTCTTAGGGATTGTACAAAACCACAGTTTTATAAGTCTATACTACTGGTCTACAGGTCGATATGTGTTAGTTATTGTACAAACCGATAGTTTAATACGTAAACTGGTCCACAAGCCTACGGATCTACAGATCGATAGGTCGACATGTCAAGAGATTGTTGAGACTCACAGTTACAAGACTCTAACCCTAACCCTATCCCTAACACTAACCCTAACCCATACAGTAACCCTAACCCTATCCCAAATCCTAGGAAGAATAAAACTTGCAGGTCGGCAGGTAGACAGGTTGTCATTTCGGCAGGTCATCAGGTAGATACGTAACACAAGCCATAACATTTCCAATCTCTAACACTAACCATATCTCCAACACTGACCCTAACCCAAACCTTAACCCTAACCCTAATAGGCAGTTCGTCAGGTCCGCAGGCAGACAAGAAAGACTTAAGACCCTTAGACCTGTCGACCGGTAAAACTATAGACCCGTAGACCTGCCGACCTGTCCTATACTTTTTTGCGGTGTTTGTATCATGTTCTATTTGTTTCGCCAGGGACTATGTATATTTCCTGGTTTCGTCTTCTCTACAGGGGCGTAGCTGAGTTCAAAATGATGTGCGATCGAAATTTGGTCATGTAGATTGATGACGCGCCCCGCGAACAAGGAGCCCACCTCGCTTATCGAGGTGGTCCTCACGACGGAGGATCTGGGGTCGTTCAATGCCCCCAGAAGCTTCGGGGTATGCAAAATCCTGCAACTTGGCACTCTGAAGGCATCTACTTTCATTCTCAAACACATAGATTTTTTATGACTTAAGTATGGGAAAAAACAAAGATTTTTCAGGCAAGAAAACAACAAAATTGACAAGAGCTGCCGCCGAATGACAGCCAATTACATGCATACCCCGGCCTGTTGAACCATGAATTAATATCAGGTAAGTCCAAATAAAAGTGAGTATAGACCCAATACAGGTGTCGACATGGTACGAGTGTGGACACAATACGAATATGGACATCATGAACAAAAATCAATGTAACGATAAGTAGATGTGACGGACTTGAAAAGGAGAGAGACTGCACTACATAACAAAATACCGAAGTTACTGTTAATTTAGATTCTGCTTATGCGCATTTCGACGACCTACGCGTCTTCGGTGCAGATCAATTCAAAATATTTGGAAATCCATATACCGAAATATGTGTAAAATCTGATAGAGAACAAATTACCAATAGGGTTTAAATAGTAAAGCCAAAATCAGCTAAGGACATAGCTATGCGAGAGGGAGATACTCCTTAGCTTTGAACAAAATTTTGTAAAATTAAACATTGCAAGTTACCTATCATATAAGCTTCAGACCAAGTATCAAATCATTACTACGTACACAAGCTGAGAAATCCTGGACGAAAAAGTGCAACAAATTGCTATAATGAAAAAAAAAACTGAGTTATAGACAAACAGGAGTATACTGTAAAAATGGCGGCGTTTAGATCCTAAACATAATCCTAAACACAATTTTGTCCCGGATTTTTTGACGCCAAAAAATTAAACGTGTTAAAAATCTAAACACGTTTAGAGTTGCTCAGAAGGTGTGGCGTTTTGTTTACTTTTGTTCTGTCGTATTTATTTATTTATCTATTTTTTTTTTATTTATTTGATTATATCAAGATTCTTCTCTATAGTTTCGCTTCAGTGGAGAAACTGTTGCCAGGCAAATCAACAACTGTAGCTTTCTTTTCCTGAAACGATATAAAACGAACAATCATTTAGCAATAATATATATTTAATCCCTTCAAAAAATAGTTTAGCGAGAAATATGTTGAAACATATTCTTTTAAATCTTTTTTTTTTGACATTATACAAAAATCATACAAAAAGTTTCATAAAAAGGTATGACACATTAAATCATTACATGAATTACAAAGAACACAGACAAAATATATCAATTTTGCATCATTACTGGGAAATCAAATCAGAATGAATATTCAAAAACAGACCTTTAAAACAAAATAAATCTGTTATGTGTCAACATTTTCTCATGCAAGACTCCAAGCGCCTGAAGTTTATCGCCACGTTCAAAATCAAACAAATATGGGATGTTGTCTCCTTGACATTTACCCCATTTCCTTTCTTTTTCATAAAATAAGATTGCTGCGTTCTCTATTCGGACAACAACTCTTCACTTCACTATTATCTAAACATGTTTAGATCTAAACACGTAATAATTGTTTTGACGTTTAGAAATGTGCATAGAATGCGATTTGCACGTCTAAACACGTTTAAAGCCTTAACGCGTTTAACAGTAAACGCGTTTCTTCCCAAAAATGTCTTGAAATTAAATACAATCTTAAACGTGTTTAGGGCTAAACATGTTTATATGTGTTTAAAACCTAAACGCCATATAGCAGTGATGTACTGCTTCAGAACAGGAGACACGGTACCACTCATTATGTCAAAGCTTTTGAACAAATATCATATCATTACTTCATGCACAAGTTAGTTTACGAAAGATGTTCCGGATCAATTCTTTTTTTAAGTTCACCTAAATGCATGTATAAAAATCTCCATTTCTTGTGTAGTATCGGTTACCAGAACTACATGAAATTTCATACAAAAAAAATGCAAAGCATAAGCAGTGAAGGGATATGGAGTAAAAGCAAATGAGATGTCCCAATTTGATCTATGGAAACCCGTTTGGTGAGTTCTATCTTTTCATTTGATTGATTGATTGATTGATTAGTTAGTTAGATTTAACGCCTAGTGATCAATATTTCAGCTACATAAGTATCAAGTCGATAGCAAATAAATAAATTCAAAAAGTAAAAAAGAAAAATTTAATATGGGTGCAAGGTGTTGTTTTCCAAGTAAAGAGATTTGATTGCTTCAGTAACAGAGATAAATGGGTAGGGGCAGAAATTTAGTTTTCTGTTCCGACTTTTGAGGTGGCTTATAAAGGAGTCTTGTACTGCATGAAAAGTGTCGTTTTCCACAAACTTGTCTACACTATGTTCGAGGCCAGACTTTGCGTATTATGACCTGAATACCTAGCATAGAATGGCCATAGCCCGAACCACTACCTGACACACCTGGTCATCTCTGTAGACATACAGCTGTGGAATACATCGGCAACGAATACCGAAACAAGAACGAGGAAAGCGAGAATTCTAAAATCATAAATCCAAAATCACGGCAATCCACATAAAATACGAACTGAGACAGTATGACAAAGACAAAACAATAAACTAAAATGCAAAAATGGAACCAATCCATGTTCTATGTTAACTTGTTAAGAAGAACTCCAAATCACATCTCAAGTATGGATTTTTAAGATTCAATACTTAAATTCTACCATACAGTACTTTGCAACTTAGCCCTTACAGAAAAAACGATCAGTCACCCGTCATCCGTTCGTCAGGGAGCAGTCAGCGGTCAGTCAGCGATCAGTTAATTAAAGTGACGACTTGTTATTCGTCCAACCCGTCAATTGACGTGAAACGAGAGGGATGACGAGATCCCTATTCGTCCAACTCGCGTCCAGATTCGTCCATAAATCACGTGACGTCTCGGGTTAAAGATTTTGCGAAATATAGATTCGTTTCACTCGGTGTTTACACGATCGGTACATAATCGCAACAGATCAATCTTTTTGCTAATAATACATAATTGCCTATCATATTTTTTTTTCATTTTCATGAAATGAATAAAAAACTAATGCATTGACGGGTGTTATTCATCAAAATTTCCCATTTTCACCGAGTCGATAAACAAAATAATGTATAAAGGGAAAATATCTCACTGATCGGTGCATTTGTAATGACTAACTTCTGGCCCGAAAACCGATTTTATTTGCAAAACATGCAATATCCAAATTTAAGAAAATTTTGTTCAAAACTAAGGAGTATCTCCCTCTGGCATCGCTCTGACCTTAGCAGATTTTGGCTTTCTTTTTTAGATCTTATTGGATATTTGTTCTCTATCAGTTTTGATACGTATTTCGGTTTATTGACTTCCGAATGTTTTGATATTATCTGCACTGAGGAGAAATAAGTTGTCGAAATGTACATATGCAGAAGCAAAATTAACAGTAACTTCGGTACTTTGTTGTTTATTACCACTGGGCCGATTCCTCTGCTGGTGGACTGTTAGACCCCGAGGGTAATCACTAACCTAGGAGCCAGTACTTCGGTGCTGGCCCGAAAATCGATTTTATTTGGAAACATGCAATATCTAAATTTAAGAAAATTTTGTTTAAAACTAAGGAGTATCTCCCTCTGGCATAGCTCTGTCCTTAGCTGATTTTGGCTTTCTTATTTAGATATTATTGGATATTTGTTCTCTGTCAATTTTGATACGTATTTCGGTTTATGGACTTCCAAATGTTTTGATATTATCTGCACTGAGGAGACATAAGTTGTCCAAATGCGCATATGCAGAAGCAAAATTAACAGTTACTTCGGTACTTTGTTGTTTAACAAGTCAGTTTTAATTATTCATTTTTAGTAATGGACTTCTGTTTTTAGTTATACATGTATTGGAATTTCAAAAAAACTAATGTTTATAAGAAAAGTTTTGCACTGGCTCAGAGACATATAATTGAATGTAATTCAATTGTAGTTGTATGTCTCTGACTGGATTGAAGATTTGCAATGACTCAAATGAAGGTTTATAAGTGTTTTTTTACCAAGACTTTTATGGAATTTGAACAAAATAATTTGTAAAAGGAAAGTTTTGAACTGACCGGTGCATTTGTTATGACTAAAATTAAGATTTCTTAGTGATCTTATATCAAAATCTTTCATTTTCATGAAATTTTGAAAAAAAAAAATACTGTGTAAAAGGAAAGTTTCGCACTGGCCAGTGTACTAATACATTTATAAGTGATCTTTTATCATATTTTTTTTTCATTTTCATGGAATATTGAACAAAATAATGTTTAAAAGGAAAGTTTCGCACTGATCGGTGTATATGTTATGACTAAAATGAATATTTACTAGAAATTTTATTTATCACATTTTTTCATTTTCATGGAATTTTTAACAAAATATTGTGTAAAAGTGAAGTTTTGCACTGACTAGTGTGTATGTAAATACTTAAATGAAGATTCATAAGTAATTTTTTATCACATTTTTTTCATTTTCATGGAAATTTTACAAAATAATGTGTAAAAGGAAAGGTTCACAGTGACGGGTGTATATGTAATGATTAAAATGAAAATTCATAAGTAATTTTTTTATCACATTTTTGCATTTGCATGGATTTTTTAACAAAATAATGTGTAAAAGGAAAGTTTCGCACTGACCGGTGTATATGTAATAACTAAAATGAATATTTACAAGAAATTTTTTATTACATTTTTTCATTTTCATGGAATTTTTAACAAAGTAATTTGTAACAGGAAAGTTTTGCACTGACAGGTGTATATGTAATAGCTAAAATGAAGATTCAAAAGTAATTTTTTATCACATTTTTTATTTTCATGAAATTTTTAACAAAATAATGTGTTAAAAGGAAAGTTTCGCATGTAATGACTAAAATGAAAATTCATAAGTAGTTTTTTTATCACATTTTTGCATTTTCAATGAATTTTTAACAAAATAATGTGTAAAAGGGAAGTTTCGTATTGACCGGTGTATATATTATAACCAAAATGAAGATTCATAAGTAATTCTTTATTACATTTTTTCATTTTCATTGAATTTTTAACATAATAATGTGAAAAATGAAAGTTTCGCATTGACCGGTGTATGTGTAATGACCAAAATGAAGATTCATAAGTAATTCTTTATTACATTTTTTCATTTTCATGGAATTTTTAACAAAATGATATGTAAAAGGAAAGTTTCACACCGGCTGGTGTATGTATAATGACTAAAATAAAGATTCATAAGTAATTTTTACTACATTTTTTCATTTCATGGAATTTTTAACAAAATAATATGTAATAGGAAAGTTTCGCATTGACCAGTGTATATATAATGACTAAAATGAAGATTCATAAGTAATTTTTTACTGCATTTTTTTTTTTCATTTTCATGTAATTTTTAACAAAATAATATGTATTAGGAAAGCTTCGCATTGACCGGTGTATATGTAATAACTAAAATGAATATTTTCAAATGATTTTTTATTAATATATAAATATATATATATTTGAAATGGGTACAGGTCAACTAGTACCTTTGCTAACTCGTACCTTATCAACTCGTACCCAATTTCTACTATGTTGTACCTTTTAGGAAATAAACATGGATTCATTATAATAATCATCAATCATATATGGTTAAAACCTTTAAAAAATATTCTGTAATTCCAACACTAATTTGTTTTGATTGCGATTTGTTTAATTAAAAAGGGATCATAATTAGGAAATAAACATACAACCATTAGTTATCACGAAACATAATTAAGAGAAAATAGTGTTGTTGATTGTTTTGACAAATATTAATATTTATATATCTGCATAGTTGTATATTTCGAATTAAATATTGAAAAATTAGAAATCTGGATTCATGTAAATAAACTATATGTGTGAAAATATGATCTATGTTGTATTTATATATGTTCGTATGTGTTTGCATGTATGTATGTATGTATGTTGAGGAGAACCGCTCGTAGCCTTTAGGCTGTCGGCAATCCTCTTGAAATAAGTAAAAAATTAACATAAAATATGATCCAAATCACAAAAGTGGTTACTTACTATAACCGGCACGAGCCGGTATAATACAAGTGTTAATTGTAACGCTAAGAAACGTACAATTAAATTTAACAATTAACTGGCACGATCCGGGATAAAGTGAGCGTTTAGAATGCCGCGTAGACAGACGTTTCTGTATAATGTCAAGACGTTTACATGTACTACATAGGTTTATATTATGAATGGTGTCAATAAAATTATTGAAAATAATGTCCCAAGTTAAATAACAAAAACTAATATGAAAAGGAAAGGAAATGGGGTAAATGTCAAGGAGACAACATCCCATATCCAGATTAAAACCACCCAAAACAAACTATCTAGGGGTCACCGTAGGGTCTTCAACACAGTGAGTAACCTCACACCGTGTAGCAAGCCCCAAATGGCCCCAAAAAGGTAAAAAAGTTGATAAATCAATGGAAACAAACCACATCCAAAAACCCCAAAATACACCAATCAATGGGCAAATTCAGACATTGATAAAATCTGTAAAAAATCAAGTAAAAGTTAAAATTACCGTGCACTTACGTGCATTCATGGATCTGTTTGAAACTTTGCAGTTGAAAAGTATAGATGGTAATTTAAATACAACACTTCATGCACCGTGCGTCTTCATGCACCATGTCATCATTATATATTTTTGACATGAAAGGTGACAAATTATAAAACTTTGCTTAGAAAAAGCTTCGTTGGTGTATACCTACGTAGAGCCTACAATAAGGCCAAGAAAAAAGGTAAAAAGGACATGCAGATAAATTCAAGAAAATTAAAGCAACTGCTCAAAGGGAGTCTTTGCCGGATAAGAAAAGCTCAAAGGAAATACATGGAAGAGGTAATAAGTCCCAGTTAGATGATAAACCAAAATCTTTCTGGCAATTCATGATTATAGAGAAGCAGAACACCTCTTTGGTGGTTTCACTAGCCCTGGAAGAACCCTTTCTTATTTTTCTTTGTCCCGGGGGTTCTTTGTGTGGTTGCCCCATAAGTGAAACAAGGACTTATTATACGTCCTTGTGTGAAAGCAACAAGACCGAAATTATCGTACTTCAGAGCTGGGACTAATATTAGTCCCAGTTCAAGGCAAGATATGAAGTTAACATTATATTCTCAATGTGTGCAGCACGCTAACATTTTACATTTAAAGATCGATGACCCCCATATATACATCATGCAGTACTTGCCGGTTGATGTATATAGATAAACACAGCACATAAAATCAAAATTTCGGTATCAATACAGATACACAGAATTTCTTAAACTTATCCCCGTCGTTGAAACTACTTCAATATGAAGGTACGAGATGGAAAAAAATGGGTACGAGTTGGTAGGGTACGAGTTGGCAAAGGTACGAGTTGACATGGATTCATTTGAAATGACAAAAATGATCATTTGATTCCCGGGGGATTTGATTAAAATGGATCGATATTTCTTATCACTTTCTTCATTTTCGTTGAGTTTTCAACAAAATAGGGGATTTTGCTTTTGATTTTCAATTAATGCATTCTTTCATATCAAATTAAAGTATTTGACTGTTCCCACTCACTGTCAAATGTTAATAAAAACCGTTATCACGATTGAATTCGTTTCGTTTCATTGGAAAAATTAAATTATCTATTAATCTATTGATTATTTTGCATATCATTAAATGACGAGTCCTCTCTCGTCAATAGACCATACCCAAGTTCTGGTATTCAGATTCACCAGTTGTTGTTTGTCCGCCCTACGTATATATACGTCACAAACATGTCCGCCCCATGTGACCAACTTCATGACGTTTTAGGCTCTATGACGTGACATTTTCTATATTGTGACGTATTGAAAAGTTGTCTGGTCAATCCCGATACAATAGGTTGGATTTGGTCTATTGACGATTTGTATTCGTCAAATGACGAGTACTTGGACGTGAACTGTTAAGGACACATGAAGGACGTGAATCGATTCGACCCGTCCCGTCCCGTCACGTTCCCGTCAGCGATCCGTTCACGTCCCGTCAGCAATCCGTTTCACGTTCGTCAAACGGTAAGAGCTACGTTGCACAGTACTGTAGCATCAAAACGTTTGAATAACAAAATATCGAAGTTACTGTGAATTTAGTTTCTGCATATGCGCATTTCGGCGAGTTATGTTTCTTCAATGTAAATCAAATCAAAACATTTGGAAATCCATAAATCGAAATATGTGTAAAAGGTACACATTACCAGTAAGATCTAATATGAAAGTAAAAATAATCTAAGGACAGAACAATGCAGGAGGGAGATACCCCTTTGGTTTGAATAAAATTTTCCTAAATTAAGATATTGCAAGTAGTCGAATAGAATCGATTTTCGGGACAGTACCGAAGCACTAGCTACTTGGTTGGTGAATACCCTAAGAAATTACTGTGAATTTAGTTTCTGCAAAAAATGTATGCGCATTTCGATAACTTATGTCTATTCAGTAACATTGAAGTGCCCAAATTGCACCAGTCCGAGAACGAAAGGTTCGAAATCATAATACTCGAAGACACATTAGTCGTCGAAATGGCCATATGCAGGAACAAAATTTATGTTTTTTTCTCTTGCTACTTTTTTCTTTCTTTCCTTTCTTTTGTTTTGTTTTGTTTTTGTTTGTTTTTTTTTTGTTTGTTTTTTTTGTTTGTTTTTTGTTTTTTTTGTGTGTTTTTTTAAACGTTTTAAACGTTTTGCGCCTGGCAAAAAAAAAAAAAAAATGGAAA
>MJUU01051668.1:66910-80009 GCA_002080025.1 Modiolus philippinarum | reverse complement strand
GCACCTGATGATACCTCAGTTTTATAGGGGTTCACACTGCTAGTGCTCTAGTTTTGTATCGTTCTTGTTCATTTTTGTTTATTTGTTTTGTCTTTGTCATACTGTCTCAATGCGTGTTGCTGTGAATTGCCGTGATTTTGGATTTATGATTTTAGAATTTCCTCTTTCCTCGTTCTTGCTTCGGTATTCGTTTGCCGATGTATCAAACACGCATGTGTTCCTATTTCGAAAGTTCTGTATTAATTGTAGCACACAAACCCCAGCTGTCCAAGAACTAAAATGCCATAATAAAAGATTATCAAGTTTATTTTTTAAGTTTCTTTTTATTCCTTGTGGATACTGAACATTATTTCAAATTAATGATTGTTAAACATGATTTTTGTTTGGTGACAAACAGTGTTGAAACTGACGACCATATGAATACAGTATCATTTCTTTGTTATTCTACAGCTTAAATTGCAGTTGAAGTATATGAGTGCTTTCGAACTCCAACACTGTGATTAATGTACGTGCAATTTTGTTGTTTGTTGACAAACAATTCAAAACCATACATATTTGATATAATCCAAGCTGAAACAAGATAACATTAGATCCACCATCATACTTTTGTATTTTGTATCTTGAATTTGTAGAGACTTTGTCTCATGTGCATCTACTCCATATTCCTTCATAGCTGATTATAAACAGGAGTTTGTCTCTCGTGCAATGTGGGGTTCGAAAAAAGATTCCCTGTGCGAAAGATGTATAGCGGCGACGAGATGTTTAGCGGCGAACAGTCCTTGCCCCATCTTTCAAAATTACGTTTTGTTCCCCCATTTTTCTTTTCTAGATTGTGGTCATGGAGTTAGTAGTCTACCTGTATGGGTTTTATCCGTATGTTTATTATACTATAGGGAAACGGGACAGAAAAAAGGGGAGGTTTGGGTACCCATAAACCGGTTTAACACTACCGCTGACTTTTGCTAGTGCCGGTACGAAGTCCGGCTATCCCGAGTTCCTATCGTTGTTTATGTTTGTCTTTTGTATTTTTATTGTGGGTGTTTTTCTTGTGCAGCTCCTATTTACTTTTTGGCATGTGGCTATGTTTTTCGGCCATTGTAGGTGTTTCCTGTTATCTTTTTTATTCCATACCCTATATACAGTTGAGTTACGGTGTAATTGTGCTTGAGAGAATTTCCCATATGGATGCACTTACAAATTTTAAGATTTCAGCATTTTTTTGTAATATCAAATTGTTATTCTGACTGACTGTTTATTGTGCCCACATCTCATGATTTTTTTGCCATGTTGGTTGTTTTAGTGTTCTGATTGTCTTCTGTTTGTCTTTCTTGTCGGACAACGGATGACCGCATTTGTATTAGTACTTTGCCAGTTAATTTTCTTTTTGTTGACAGCCAGAAGAGGAAAGGAGGAAAGGAGGAAAGTGGGGATAACATGCATCAGTTTCCCCCTCCAAATACAATACAAAATGAAAAAAAATACTTAAAGAAGAGGAAAGTAGTAAGGTGGGGATAACATGCGTCAGTACCCTTCCAAACGTAATACAAAAAGAACAAACATATTCAAACGTAATACAAGGAGAAATGTTGGGATAACATGCATCAGTATCCCTTTCCAAACACAATACAAAAGAAAATATTTAAAGAAGAGGAAAGGAGGAAGGTTGGATAACATGCATCAGTATCCCCTCCAAATGCAATACAAAATGAAAACAAATACTTAAAGAGGAGGAAAGTAGAAAGGTGGGGATAACATGCGTCAGTACCCCTTCCAAACGTAATACAAAAAGAACAAAAATATTCAAAGATGAAAGGAGGAATGTTGGGATAACATGCATCAGTATCTCCCTCCAAACACAAAACAAAAGAAAATATTTAGGGAAGAGGAAAGGAGGAAGGTGGGAATAACATGCATCAGTATCCCCCTCACAATAAAATAAAAAGGGAAAAAATATTTAAAGAAAAGGAAAGGAGGAAGGTTGGATAACATGCACCTGTATAACTCTAAAAATACAATACAAAAAGGAAAAAAAAATATTTAAAGAAGAAGACATGAGGAAGGTGGGGATAACATGCAACAATATCCCCTTCAAATACAATACAAAATGTAAACACATATCTAAAGGGAAAGAGGAGGGTGGGGATAGAATTCGTCAGTATCCCCCTCATAATACAACACCAAAAATGTTTAAAGAAGAGAAAAGGAGGAGGGTGGGATAACATGGGTCAGTACCCCCTCCAAATACAATACAAAATGAAAACAAATATTTAAAGAACAAGAAAGGAGGAAGGTGGGGATAACATGCGTCAGTATCTTCCTCGAAATACAATACAAAATGAAAACAAATATTAAAAGAAGAGGAAAGGAGGAAATTGGGGATAACATGCGTCAGTATCCCCCTCCAAATACAATCCAAAATGAAATAAATATTTGAAGAAGAGGGAAGAAGGAAGGTGGGAAAAAAATGGGTCAGTATCCCCCTCCAAATACAATACAAAATATAAACAAATATTTAAAGAAGAGGAAAGGAGGAAGGTGGGGATAACATGCGTCAGTATCCCCCTCCAAATACAATACAAAATGAAAACAATTATTTAAAGAAGAGGAAAGGAGGAAGGTGGGGATAACATGCGTCAGTATCTCCCTCTAAATACAAAACAAAATGAAAACAAATATTTAAAGAAGAGAAAAGGGGGAAGGTGGGATAACATGCGTCAGTATCCCCCTCCAAATACAATACAAAATGAAAACAATTATTTAAAGAAGAGGAAAGGAGGAAGGTGGGGATAACATGCAACAGTATCCCCTTCAAATACACTACAAAATGTAAACACATATTTAAAGAAAGGGAAAGAGGAGGGTGGGGGTAGAATTCGTCAGTATTTCCCTCCAAATACAATACAAAATGAAAACAATTATTTAAAGGAGAGGAAAGGAGGAAGGTGGGGATAACATGCGTCAGTGTCTCCCTCCAAATACAATACAAAATGAAAAACAAATATTTAAAGAAGAGAAAAGGAGGAAGGTGGGATAACATGCGTCCGTATCCCCTCCATATACAATACAAAATGAAAACAAATATTTAAAGAGGAAAGGAGGAAGGTGGGGATAACATGCGTCAGTATCCCCCTCCAAATACAATACAAAATGAAAACAATTATTTAAAGAAGAGGAAAGGAGGAAGGTGGGGATAACATGCAACAGTATCCCCTTCAAATACACTACAAAATGTAAACACATATTTAAAGAAAGGGAAAGAGGAGGGTGGGGGTAGAATTCGTCAGTATTTCCCTTATAATACAATACCAAAAATTTTTAAAGACGAGAAAAGGAGGAAGGTAGGGATAACATGTGTCAGTACCCCCATCCAAATACAATACAAAATGAAAACAAATATTTAAAGAACAAGAAAGGAGGAAGGTGGGAATAACATGCGTCAGTATCCCCCTCCAAATACAATACAAAATGAAAACAAATATTTCAAGAAGAGGAAAGGAGGAAATTTGGGATAACATGCGTAAGTATCCCTCCAAATACAATCCAAAATGAAATAAATATTTGAACAAGAGGAAAGAAGGAAGATGGAAAAAATGGGTCAGTATCCCCCTCCAAATACAATACAAACTATAAAAAAATATTTAAAGAGGAGAAAAGAAGGAAGGTGGGGATAACATGCGTCAGTATTCCCCTCCAAATACAATACAAAATGAAAACAATTATTTAAAGAAGAGGAAAGGAGGAAGGTGGGGATAACATGCGTCAGTATCTCCCTCCAAATACAAAACAAAATGAAAACAAATATTTAAAGAAGAGAAAAGGAGGAAGGTGGGATAACATGGGTCAGTATCCCCTCCAAATACAATACAAAATGAAAACAAATATTTAAAGAAGAGGAAAGCAGGAAATTGGGGTTAACATGCGTCAGTATCCCCCTCCAAATACAATCCAAAATGAAATAAATATTTAAAGAAGAGGAAAGAAGGAAGGTTGGAAAAAATGGGTCAGTATCCCCCTCCAAATACAATACAAAATACAAACAAATATTTAAAGAAGAGGAAAGGAGGAAGGTGGGGATAACATGCGTCAGTATCTCCCTCAAAATACAAAACAAAATGAAAACAAATATTTGAAGAAGAGAAAAGGAGGAAGGTGGGATAACATGCGTCAGTATCCCCCTCCAAATATAATACAAAATGAAAACAAATATTTAAAGAAGAGGGAAGGAGGAAGGTGGGGATAGTATGCGTCAGTACCCCCGCTAAATAAAATCCAAAATGAAATGAATATTTAAAGAAGAGGAAAGGAGGAAGGTAAGGATAACATGCGTCAGTATCCCTCATCAAATACAAGCAAAAATGAAAAAAAGTATTTAAGGAAGAGCAAAGGAGGAAGGTGGGGATAACATGTGTCCGTATCCACCTCCAAATACAATGCAAAAAATGTAAAGAAGGGAAAAGAAGGAAGGTGGGGATAACATGGGTCATTATCCCCCTCCAAGTACAATGGAAAAATATATAAAGAAGAGGAAAGGAGAAAGGTGGGGAGAACATGGGTCAATATCCCCCTCCAAATACAATACAAAATGAAAATAAATATTTAGAGAAGAGGAAAGAAGGAAGTTTCGGATATCATGGGTCAGTATCCCCCTCCAAATACAATACAAAATGAAAACAGCTATTTAAAGAAGAGAAAAGTAGAAAGGTAGGAAGAACATGCGTCAGTATCCCTCTCCAAATACAATACAAAATGCAAACAAATATTAAAAGAAAAGGAAAGAGGAAGGTAGGGAGAGCATTCGTCCGTACCCCCTCCATAAACAATACAAAATGAAAACAAATATTTAAAGAAGAGAAAAGAAGGAAGGTGGGATAGCATACATCAGTATCCCCCTCCAAATACATTACAAAAAATTTCGACATAAGAGAAAAAGAGGAAGGTGGGGATAACATGGGTCAGTATCCCCCTCCAAATACAATACAAAATGAAAAACAAATATTTAAAGAAAAGGAAAGAGGAAGGTAGGGATAACATGGCTCAGTATCCCACTCCAAAAACAATACAAAATAAAACAAATATTTGAAGAAGATGAAAGAAGGAAGGTTTGGATAGCATGCATCAGTATCCCCCTCCAAATACAGTGCAAAAAAAACCAAATATTTAAATAAGAGGAAAGGAGTACGGTCGGGATAACATGCATAAGTATCCCCCTCTTAATACAATACATAAAGAAAAAATATTTAAAGAAGAGAAAAGGAGGAAAGTGGGATAACATGAGTCAGTATCCCCTCCAAATACAATACAAAAGGAAAAAAAAATTAAAGCAGAGGAAAGGAGGAAGGTGGGATAACATGCAATATTATAGATTTTTTGCAGAATTTGCACTTCCTTTTTGTACAAAAGCCATTGTTATTGAAGACAATGACTTTGTAAGGAATAAACTGTTCCTGCTTAGTTATCACAGCACAAGTCCACGACTTCAGGTCAACAACCTTTGTTTGCCTGAGTTGTTTTAACTTCCAACCAGTTAAACAATAATAACAATTTTGCGTATGACAAATATAGCATGCCTATCATACAATGCTTGTGTCTATATGAATTCTGAAATGCAAAATCAAACGTGTTTATGAATCTGACAGCGACACCATGGCTATACTCCCTTCGTTTTGTGTCTTGAGATCACTTTAAAATGCTAGCTCATCATATACTGATACTCAACTTGTGATCTACTTGACATAGTTGGTTTTTGTTGATGTGATTTGCTTCATCAGTTGATGTTAGGTTTCTGTGTGTATGTGTGTTTTTTGTCATATGCTTGTTACTCTTCCTTTTATGGAATCTTGTTGCTATTTATTGATGTTTGGTTGATTTTTCTCCCTTTCTACTATTTAAAAATGATTTGTGTTATCTACCATAAAACCGGTTTAACCCACCATTTCTTTTGATATGAATGTACCATTGCAGGACCATTACTATTGACAATTTGTTCAGTTGTTTTATACCTGCTTTCTCTTTTTGCCTTATGGATTTTTGATCTTGATAATTCTGTTCGATAATTTTGATATAACCCTCACGAACTATTATCAGTTGGCATTAGATAATATCCTTGTCATCTATTGGTGTTCGTTTGGCCTACAATCTGTTTGGATATTCGGGTTGTAGAATATGCTTGCCATATGATCGTGTTCAGTATCACCTATTTGATGTTCGGCTTTGAATAACAACTTCCCATATATTGATATTCGGTTGGTTTAATCTGCTTGTCACCAGTTGGTTTTCGGTTTCAGTGATCTGCTTGTTACCTGTTGGTTTTCGGTTCAGTGGTCTGCTTGTCACCTGTTGGTTTTCGGTTTCAGTGATCTGCTTGTCACCTGTTGGTTTTCGGTTCAGTGATCTGCTTGTCACCTGTTGGTTTTTGGTTCAGTGATCTGCTTGTCACCTGTTGGTTTTCGGTTTCAGTGATCTGCTTGTCACCTGTTGGTTTTCGGTTCAGTGGTCTGCTTGTCACCTGTTGGTTTTCGGTTCAGTGATCTGCTTGTCACCTGTTGGTTTTCGGTTTGAGTGATCTGCTTGTCACCTGTTGGTTTTCGGTTTGAGTGATCTGCTTGTCACCTGTTTGTTTTCGGTTCAGTGGTCTGCTTGTCACGTGTTGATTTTCGGATTCAGTGATCTGCTTGTCACCTGTTGATTTTCGGTTCAGTGATCTGCTTGTCACCTGTTGGTTTTCGGTTCAGTGGTCTGCTTGTCACGTGTTGATTTTCGGATTCAGTGATCTGCTCGTTATCTGTTTTCAATGATCTGATTGTGCCTGCTATATATATTTGTTCGGATTATGTTGGTTTGAAATTTTCTTCAATATCTCCTTTTTTATTTCAATCCATAAAACATACTAAAATAAAAGAAAAAAGGCACATTTTTTTAAGAAACCATAAGGAAGATCAAAGATTGCAATCTTGTATCTATTATCCCGTGCTGCAACATTGCATATTATCTGCAGCACCTGTTAGGGAAAATAATAACCTTTACTGACAAAGTCATTATTTTGTTCCGAATTGATTGGCAGAAATGCATCCTGCAGTTTATAAGTTGAATTTACCTACAAACGGAAGTAGTTTTATTCCGAAATTGTTTGATTAATACCTAATTCGCTAAAGACGTTTCTAATCACACATGATAACAAAAAATAGTATAGAACTCAATATCTACTTTTAGGTTTTCTACATTTTAAGTAACTTAGATGGTCTAATGAAGATGTGTGTCAGATATGTTTAATTTCATAATTCATGGCTTCATAAGCATTTCACCCCTAAACTTCGATAGAAATATAAAATCTAACACTTGATGAAGTTCGAGACAAGAAAAGTTTTTTTTCCCGTAGTCGACAGTGTTTTACGAGCAGGTTGAGCTAACCGGAAGTTTAGCGGTCAGCATTCCTTGACCCTTCGTTTGAAATTACGTATTGTCTTTTTCTTGACCTCTTCAAGATTATGGTCATGGAGTTAGCAGTCTACCTGTATTGGGTTCAATTTGTATGTTTATCATACTATTGCTGGAAACGGGATAGATAAAGGAGAGGTTTAACCCTGCCACTGGCTTTTACTAGTGCCGGCTATCCAGAGTTGTATCTTTTCTTTGAAGTTGTAGAGACCGAGATAATTGAAATCTTACCCGAAGGTGTCTTAATTTTATTTTACATGGCTTTTTAGAAAAAAACTTAATTTAGTGATGGAGATTCCCGCCCGTCAGTCTGTCCGTCCGTCCAACAGTTCGTCCGTCCATCACACATTTTTGTTTGGCAATTTGTTTATGATGGAACGATTTTATATTTGATCTTGAGCCTGAATATTACGAGTTTTAACGAGAGATATGTCGTGTAATATCTTTCCGTTTGTCGAATATGTTGAAGATTAACTGTTACCCAATTTTCGTAACAGTTACTTTGGTTACTTGGCTTGTATAAGTATAATTCAGGTCTGTCCTGCTTCTTTTTCGCTAATTCTTAGACGCCAAAAAATAATGTTGAATTAAAATTAAAAAATAATGTTGAATAACAATTTTTCAGAAATAATTTTCTTAGCTTGTATAAGTGGGAAAGATTTCATATTTGTTCAGAAGATTTATAAGGACTTTATTTAGCGTGCATTAGCACTTCAAGTTTTCCAATATTCATAATGGTTGGTCTAAATTCACCATTTAAAGAAATGCTATGGGTGAGGGGCTGGGGTATTAATTCGTAACCCAGCGGACCAAAGTACTTCTAGCCTCTATCTACATTAACTCGATTAACTGCAACGCACAAATATCACCCTAGTCTCCCTGTTTTCCTGAGTGGTTGCTGTTTTTTTTTCGGAACTTTTATTCTAAAGCGTGGCAGACTTCAAAAGACAATTTTGCTTGTTCTTTCTGTAAAATTTCACATTCAAACTGAACTTCCTGCTTGAATGCTTCTCCTCGTCCTCAATTTTTCCTCCATCTACTACTACTGCTACCCTTTTTGAATACTACTGCTTCTCCTCCTACTTCTAAAATTGCCTTTTCTGATACCCAATATCACTTTTGCTTTTCTTTGCATTACGTAATATCTCTGCTGCTTTCACTCCCCTTCTTACACTACTACTGTTTCTCCTCCTTCGACTACTGCTGCCATTTCTAATACTTCTGCTGCTTTTCCTACCCTTTTTGTATCGCTGCCTTTTGTAAAACTACTACTGCCTTTTGTAATACTAGGCCTGCTTCTCCTACCCTTCTAATACTTATGATGCTTTTCCCCTTCCTTCTTAAACTACTATTGCATCTCATCCTCCCCTATTACCGCTTTTCAAACCCTTCTATAACTGCTGACATTTCGAATACAACTGTGGCTTCTCCTCTCCTATTTCAATACTACTGCTGCTTATTCCCCTACTACTACTACTTTTCTTTCTCTTTTGGAAACTGTTGCATTTCCGATTACTATTTCTGTTTCTCCCCAATCGTACAACTGCTACTTCTCCTCTGTTCATGTTTCTCATTCCGCTACCACTACTGACCTTTCTATAATAGTATAAGCAATGAAGGGATGCTGAGTAAATGTACATGAGACAAAGAATCTACAAATACATGATAAAACAAATAAATTTAACAACGCTTTTATTAGTGTTAATAATCTTGAAGTCACCATCAGAACTTTAACAATTAGCTTTGCTGCTTCTCCTCCTCTTTCTACTACTGTTGTCTTCTCTTCTAATACTGATTCTACGACTCTGAAATTTTTCTGTAGCCGCTCCCCTCTTATAATCGTCCTAATTTAACAATAACACTACCGTATTAAAATATCAGAAAACATCAATCAAAACATCGTAGTGGAGCCTCCATATATATATTTTAGACAATAATTACATTTCATGAATATTCATTTGAATTCAGTCAGTTTGATAGGTGAACATCGATCACATGGCATATCAATGTGAAGTTGCAATTCCCATGAAACACATTTGACCACGTGTTCAAGTGGCAGATGAATTTGTAAAAATAAAATCCCAATGTACATGATGTACTTCCCTGTAAATAAAGTTGATTTTTATATTTCGGGTTTAAAATGTAATTATAAGAATTAAATGCATTATTTTGAAGTTTCATAGGACTATGAAAGGGTTGACCGGGCGCACATTGTAAACATGAAGCGCTAGCGCGCTTCATTAAAAATGTGCTTCGGTCAACCCTTTCATATCCCAATGAAACTTCAAAATAATGCATTCAATTCTTAATTGAAATAAAAAATTACGCAATCTCACATTCAAACACTGTACTGTTGGTACCATTGCAATGCAATATAAACAAATTAATGTCGATTTTTTGTAAATTAATTTTTGTAAGCAATTAACTTCACTCTGTCAAAGGTGTGTAGATAGAGCATTTGACGATCAGTTTTGACTCACAAAATCGTCTGTTGCATAAATGTTGCATTGGACTTCAGTTTCTCTTCTGTTGCGCCTCTTTCTACAACTGCTGCTTCTTTTTCTACTGTTGCTGCTTCTCTTTTCTCAAATTATGCTACTTCTCCCTCTCCTTCTCCTACATGTAGTTACTAAATTTGTTCTTCTGCTTCTCATTTATCTCCTACTAATTCACTAGATACCTCCGATACTGCATTCCAAACCACATCATATGCTAGATTTTTGCTGGTCAATTGAAAATAAATAGCCTTTCAAACAAATTTTATTTCTTGTAAGAAAACTGAAAAAGAATTCATGTAAGCGCAAAAAATGATAGGTTACTGATGATACTATGATTAAAACTTTGCCGGGAAACTGAACTCTAGATCTTCTGAAGTTTCATAGATTTAATATAAGCAGTGTTTATCCGTAAATAAATGTGGCATAATGAAGAGGATTAAATTAAAGTTTGTCAGAATGATGCTAAAAATGTATAATATGATATTATCAAAGAAAATAGGGGATCCTGTGCAAAAAAGTACTTTTGAATGGATAAAACCAGACAAGTCCAAAAATCTGAAATATTAACAGATTTGCGTTTTCTTGCCACTGAACTTGAGTTTGTTTAATTACCGGAACATTTTACGAGTTACTACTGAAACGAAACACCAGAAACGAACAATAAATTCGTATGACTCCTGTTCTTTTAGTCTAATTCTGTCTAATTTTCACGCAATTAAATGTATAATGAATGCCAAAATCTCACTGGATGCCATATAAACTTTGGAACTTATGTAATTTATTGCATTGTTGTAAATATAGTCTGGGTGTAAATAAAATTTACTTACTTCTTGTAAATTTAATTCTGATAATGTAAATAGAAGAAACTGACTTAGATTGATTTTCAAATTGAAATTCAGTTTAAGAGATGAACAAATCTATAAACAAACTAACTTATGGTTTGACATACGGGAATTAATGAACAACGGTGATTTATCAAAAAACTCACGACAGGAGACAATGAAATACAGACCATGGCAAAAAAGATATTCGGAACGGTATAACGGTAAAACAACATTGAATTCTCGTGAATTACTATGGTTGTTCACGACAGTATACTTTATGCAACCGAATACAATTACTTAGGACAGGAGACTATGGTACAATTCAGTATAAATATACTCACGATAGGAGACTATTGATCTATTATGGACTTCTCCCGAGGGAACGTTTTCCTATTATGTTGTCTGGTGTGGTATAATACACTAGCTGACAAGTGAGGGTACAATACCACACCAGACAACATTTTAGGAAAACAGTTCCCGAGACAGATATCAATAATGTATTCAGTACATAACAGAAAAATAAATAAATTGGAAAAGAAGCGAAGTATAGTTTACCGGAAGTCACGTGAGGTAGATTTCCGTCGTCAAGTATAGTATCCTGCTGTCAAGGTAAACAATAACGGCAGTAGAATACCGAAGGCACAAAGGAGTGAAATTTACAAAAATTGAAGTCCAAAGACACGGCCAAAACGAGAACACAGAAAACAATGACGTTAGACACAAAAACAATGACGTTAGACAGATACAAAGCACAGAAATGGAAATTACAATATTCAAAACAAAGGCACTTACAGTGTTAACGCCAGTGAAACTGATAGTGACATCAGGTGCTGAATGGTAAGCATGTCCTGCTCTGTTAACAACACCCGTCACACGGTCAGTGAGTCATATGTTTTTGAAAGGTCTGTTAGGTAGCTGATTGGTTAATGTCTTTTACTAACCGTGAGACAAAACTAATTAAAAACTATGGTACGTGTTACTTCTCTAACCCTCAAACAGTAGATTAGATTAGATTAAACTTATTTTATTGCTAGATTTAACAATTGGATTGGACATAAGTTATACCAACTTACAAAGGTCCTCTCCATAAAATATACATAAATACAATTTACATGCATCAGCAACATAATCAAATAATGATTCACAGTACAATTATATAATACAATAAATAACAACATAAATGAAATACAAAGACATCAAAACTAAATCAATTGTGAAGTTTCATTATATAATAGTTCAATTACACTTCATTCAGAAGAAAAGAAAAAGATTCAAAAGGAGATAGAATGAGAAGAGAGAAAAAAAGGAAATTATTGTCATTTTACTTATTTGTGATCATTAAAACCGTTTTGTTTGTTTGATGTACAGTTGAACAGATTTGAAAACAATTTCATTAATATCATTAGTTAAGGCATCATCACCAAAGAGTAAAGTTTCGATATTCACATCCAGAAAATTTAATTTTTCGAGAAGATTTTGTCTTGCTTCATTATAAAGATGACATTCTAAAAAGAAATGTAAAGCATCTTCAATTGCCCACCCACATACACAACTTGAATCATTATTAAAATGGACTCTAAATAGGTCCGCGTTTAAATTACTACATCTATGTCGTAGTCTTGTATGTAAAATATTTAATTTACGATCTCCAACCGAGTAATAACTTGGCGGCTTCTCTGAATTAACGCTAATTTTCAGACTACGTTTGAATGAATTGACAGTGGGCAAATTTCGAGTAGTGTTATCAAGTTCATTCCACAATTTTACGGTTGATGGAAAATATGAATCTGAATATAATTGCAGTCTAATAAATGGAATTCGATAATCATACTGATTTCTTAAATTATAGTGTAAATTTTCTGAAGCGAAATTACTCAAACAATCTGTTAAATATGAAGGCGCATCTTGATTGTGAATTCTATAAAACAAGTTTAATTTACGTCGTTTTCGACGTGAATGTAGTGTCTCCCATCCCGTTTCGAACATTAATGATTCAATACTACAAAATTTCGGGAGCCCAGTAACGATTCTGGCTGCTTCGTATTGTATTTTTTCTAATTTTGTTAAATTTTGTTCACCACAGCCGTCCCAAACCTCACACGCGTATTCTAAAACAGGTAATATATACGTAAAGTAAATTTGTTCCAAATTGTATCTGTTAAGTGTAAATTTAAATTTGCGTAGCATTGACAATTTCTTTGACACACCAGTAATTATATTTGTTATATGACAATTCCATTTACAGTCACCAGTAAAAGTCAAACCAAGGTGTTTATGTTCTTTGACATTTTTAACATTTTCTCAATTAAACATTATCTTTGGTAAATTCATATCATTTCTAGT
>MJUU01051668.1:30461-57931 GCA_002080025.1 Modiolus philippinarum | reverse complement strand
TTTTTTACCTCGTGTGTTAATCTTCCCTAACATCTTCATCCAAGTGCAATATGTTTATACTGTTACTTATGAAATGTACAATTTTTGACAATTGAAATGTGATTTAATAAATTTTGAACTATATGTCAAATTGAAAAGTTTTCATTTTATTTTTATAATTGTTATACATGAACTCTTAAGATTATACGCATACATTGATGTGCCAGGTGAAACCCAAACAGTATCATTTACCGCCAGTTCTACAGCTACAACACCAGTACCAGTATAAAACTTCTCACGATCGTCTGTTGTAATGTATCCACGGAAAATCTGATTACCATTTTTGTAGATGTAGAACTTGGACCTTGATGTTTGTGACATAATCGTGGCAGATATAAGATACAGTCCTTCTGATTCACAAGTAAACTTTCCTGTCTTTTCAAATAAATCTATGTTGTTGACACCCGTTCTAGTTCTTACATCCTCAAACCTCCAAATATAACCACGGGGACGTTCTGCATAGGATTTAATACACGCTGTTAAGGCCACTGGAATATTAAACAAAATTATTACTTTATAAACGTTTTCATTAACATTCCTCATTATAACTGGAGGATATGAATTAGATGGTTCTGAACAAATAACAAAATACCAAAGTCGTTGAATAAATAATGCATCTCGAAGGAACATCGGCACCAATGTTTTTACATCTCTTACAAACGCTTTTGAAAACAAACAGATAAATCCTTAAAATTTACCTATAATTTCCCATAATATTAAGGGCTAACCATTTTTGTCGGGGGGGGGGGGGGGGNGGGCGGGCTTGTAAATAAATTATTTTATCTTGGTTCCAGTGAAAACAAATATTCTAATCCTACTTGCCTTTTGTTTTATTTGTGTTTTTCATGTGTATTTCCCTGGCAAATTTAAGCAGGTAACTGTAATTTTCAGTCATTGCAGATGTTTCCTATTATTCTCTCTTTTTCATTTGTTATAAATATATATAATATTTTAATTTTGTTTGAATTGGATTTTTCGGGGAGGAAAAAAATAAATGATTTGAAGTGATGAAAAAAAATTCGTTAGAAGTGGCCATGAAAGTAAAAAAACTAGGCAAAATCGCCCAATTAAGTCCTCCCCTGAAAATGATTGTCCCCTTATATACTGCCTGTAAAAGGTTTTCTTTGCTCACGCGGGTATAGCATGACTAAGGATATCCACCAATGGCCGTACGTTGTACAATTGAAAGTTTTCTTTCTTCAACATATAGACACAAGCGTTGGTCACAATAATCCTTTGTTCAATTCAATTCAAAACCTTTCAAAGATTGCCGCAAAAAAGGGGTAATTTAAAATCGGACCAAATAAGAAAACTTATTGAAAAATCTCTTCTATTTTGTCCCATGTACATTTATTCCATATTCCTTTATTTGTTAATTCTGATTTAAAGTTATAGAGAAGCTAACTATATGAAAATTTAAGATTGATGAATAAATCGCTGAGACAGTTATTCACGTAAATAAACCAACAAAGGAGGCCGAAATCATTACGGGAGTGCGAGCGTAAGTTTTCAGAAGCATTTAATATCCTTGGGTTTTATCCATCCCAACAGGGTTAAATATTTTTTGCACATGGATCATATTTTCTTGGGTCAATGATGAAGGAAAGGATATGGAGTAAATGCACATGGGTCTAAGTCTCTACAAAAACATGGTAAAACAAGCAAAAGAACAACTCTTTTATTGTTGTTCTTCATCTTGAAATCACCATAAGGCCTTCAACAATTAGCTTTACTCATACCCTATAGTAAGTTCAAGACGGCCTCTAGCATCAGTTTGAGCGGAATTCTTTGCAAAATGTAGAAAAACGCTACATCAATATAATAGACAATGTAAAAAATTGTGTCAACTGTCAAATATATATTTATATTTTCAGGGCATATAAACAGCTAATGGTAAACGAAGGAAAAGTTTAGAGAGAAGCACTCCACACCAAAACAAGAGTTGTCATCGCCGGGGATTAGGGTGACCTCAATGCACAATAAATTTGAAAGTTAAAGAATGCTACCATCTGAAAGTACTCATCACAAGAAAGTTACATACCAAATATGAACACAATACCACTAAACAACTAAATTTTAGAGGCAAGGTTTAAGTTTAAAAAAAACGGCCCTCAGAACAAGGTCAAGGTCAAAATTTCTACACATATGGTACCATCAGAAAGCTCTCATCATAAGGAAGTTACATACCAAATATAAACAACCTACCACTAAAAGCCTACCCTCTGGAGGCAAGGTTAAAGTACATTTATTCCTCATCATAAGGAAGTTACATACCAAATATAAACAACCTACCACTAAAAGCCTACCCTCTATAGGCAAGGTAAAAGTTTTTTTTTAAATTGCCCTAAGGGCAAGGTCAAGGTCAAAATGTCTACAAATATGGTACCACTAGAAAGCTCTCATCATAAGGAAGTCACATACCAAATATGAACACCCTACCCTTAAAAGCCTACCTCCTAGAGGCAATGTTAAAGTTTTTCAAAAATTGCCCTGAGGGCAAGGTCAAGGTCTAAAAGTCTACAAGTATGGTACCAAAAGAAAGCTCTCATGATAAGGAAGTTACTTACCAAATATGAACACCCTACCACTAAAAGCCTTCCTTCCAGAGACAAGGTAAAAGTTTTTTTAAAAATTGCCCTAAGGGCAAGGTCAAGGTCAAAATACCTACAAGTATGGTACCAGAAGAAAGCTCTCATCACAAGGAAGTCACATACCAAATATCAACATCCTAGCTCTTCAAGTCTCCATTCCACAAGCCAGGTTAAAGTTTTGCCGACGACGTCGACGCCGACGCCGGGGGTATGACCAATAGCTCTCCGGACATTCGTCCCGACGAGCTAAAAAAAAGGACTATCACCTAAGGTGTAAAATTTATTTCTTGAAATTACCAAACACGAGGGTAGATGATTGAATAAATTGTAACCATCAGGGCAATTGAAAATATAAAAGATAATAGATTTTTAGATGTGACTGTATACAGTACTTATCTTATGTGGAGTAATCTCGTTAAACCATACATGGACCCTACTATCTTACACTCAATGGCAATTCTTACCTCGTTTTTGACTAGACGTAACTTGTGTATTCAATTCCATGATTTCCCTCTTTATACTTGTAGTACTATCACTATATTTCTTCTCCACCTGTTTTCGAAAGGCGTCTCGTTCCTTTGTTGATTTTTGCCTAAACTGTTCGAATTTTGATTCAATACCTTGATTTAGAACAGAAAACTCATTGTCGTACTTTTTCTTTGAATCGAACGCCATTTCGGTAACCTTTGAAACAAGTTTGTCCGTTTTTACTCTATTTCTCTCCTGTAGTTGTTTTGTCAGTTCTTCATTTTCGCGTTTTAAATTCTGGGCAAGTTGCTTGAAACGTAATTCAGAATCGTTGACAAGCTTAGATTTTAGTTCCGTATGTTTGTGTGCCATCACATTATCAATTTTTCCAAAACACGTCTCCCTCACTTCCTTTTTAATTTCGTTGTCTATATATTTTTTTAATTCCTTATTCATATTGGACAAATCTATGTCAACAACTATAGGTGCTTGCATATTATTCTGTACTAGTGGTAATCGGGAACTGGAAACATAACTGGAGGACCAACTGCCAAAAAGCAGGAAAACAACGAAGCTATTCATTGCCATGTTTGTACTATGACTTGTGCAAGGACTAAACTGCGGTCCAGCGTACCGTACATCGGTATATATATATTACTTTATTCTATCTAGTATAAAATCAGTTTTAATCTGTTCTTTAATTTAAGATTGTATCAATATCAAATACTGATAAAGTTTTGATATATTTCGTGCACAACCTTTGGTGACATCCTTTTTGTATATGTTTGAATTTTGTATGATTGTTTTCAATTAACATGTACCCCCATCTGTGTATTGTGTTTGGTATATACAGACTGTAGTAGCTTATCGTAGCAATCATAGAGCCAATATATTTACAAATGATTTTAATGATTTTTATGTCAAGGAGGCTCACTCCTGATGTTGTTTATATTAAGGATTTCTTGAAACCTAATTTAATATACTAAACACTGTAGACTAAATGAAATGGTAAAAAGAAATATATAGGTCCGTGTGCTTTTTACCGAGATACAAGTCATTAAAAAATTTGGCGGGAAATGGATTCTCTGGATTTTCCCTTAATTTAACATAAGGATTATTTTTTGTCTAAAAGCTAAGAAGTTATATCAAGAATTTCATGAAAACTTGTCAGGTGTCTTAATTTGACCTATAGAACAGATTCATGAAATAAAAAGTGGGGGTCCGTGTGCAAATTTTTTTTAAGCCATTGAACTGGACAAAAACAGAGGAGTTCCGAAATCTGACACAAATTCAACAATGTGACGAGTGAGCATCAATTTTAAGATGACTCAAAACGTTATTATTTTTGTATTGAAATCATTTAATGTTGTATGACATTCCACGTTGTTACCAACGGAAGAACTGTTATCTTGACTTATATTATATAGCAGGTATTACTTTGCAGAGTTTATAATAACACGAAAATTGTTTTTGCCTAATCAAAAAATAAAAAAATCTCATAAAGAACTTTATATGGCAGACAGTCAGAACTTAACAATTTCCAGTTAAAATAAGTTCCACCCGTCTTGATTTTTTTACATTATTTGTAAAGAAAGGAGGAAAATGGGAAATCAAATAGATAGATTCTTTGAGATACAAATAACTACGGTGTACACTATTTATTTTAAAAAGTTTTTTAATAGATATGATGCAGTCCCTTGTGGAAAAAAAGAAAGTTTTAGTCAGATCTCTGATTCAAGATCCTTTTTCAGTTTACACTTTGTTGATCATTTCTTATCAACTTTTTACGACCTTTCAATAGCAATTGTGTTGAGTTTCTACAAAGTTAGGACTATTGCTGTCGACAATTTTTCTGTTGGTTTCCACCTTATTTGTCTTTTTGCCTCTTGGACTTTGGCCCTTGACAATTCTGTTCAGTAATTTTTATATTACCCCCATTTAAAAATTTCAATTTGTTATTTTGTTTAAAGAAAAAACATTCACTTGAAGTCCTTCAATAATAATTTGTCTCCTTTATTATGTTATTTATTACCACTGGGCCGATGCCTCTGCTGGTGGACTGTTAGTCCCCGAGGGTATTCATCAACCCAGTAGTCAGTACTTCTGTGCTGACCCGAAAACCGACTTTTTTAAACTTGAAATATCTAAATTTTACAAAAGTTTGTTAAAAACTAAGGAGTGTCTCCCTCATGCATAGCTCTGTCCTTAGATGAATTTTGGCTTTTCTGTTTAGATCCTATTGGTTATTTGTTCTCTATCAGATTTACACGTTTTTCGGTAAATGGACTTCCAAATGAATGGTTTTATCTGCACTGATGAGACATAATTTGTCGAAATGCGCATATGCAGAAAATAAATTAACAGTAACTTCGGTATTTTGTTATTTAATAAAACAGAGACAATCATGATTAATCTTTCGGCTATAAAAATAACAAGAACTTCGGTTGGTTATCTCCCTGTATCAAGTAAGCTATATATGGTTAAAGTGGAGAAAATAACATTTAGCATATCAAGAGAATCTTTTGATATAGAAATTAAAATTATCTAATTTGGTACAGGGAGATAACCCGACCGAGGTCTTTCATTACAATAAAACCTTGTAGGCGTCATCTAAATAAACAAAACATATTATGATTATGAATCGATAAAAATACTTGATAAGAAGAGTAAAACAATAATTCAAAACAATTTCATATCGAGTTTTCATTTGTTAACAGGGACATGTGTCGAGATATATATGCAACATTTCCATAAACAGAACGAGCAGGACATGCTTACACTTCCGGACCACCTGATGTCGCTCTCGGTTTTAGTTTTTTTTGTGTTGTCTTGTTAAATTCTAGTTTCGTCTTCAGTGATTTTTGTGGTACCGATTTGTCCTTGTCCATGTTTGAATACTAAAGTGATTACAAAATCTTTTCAAAATTTAACCTTGGTACTGTTTGAGGATTAGAGAAGTTACAACGTACCATGGTTCTCAATTGGTTTTGTCTCAGGGTTAGAAAATAACAATAACCAATCCGTAACATAACAGATCTTTCAATACATATGCCTCACTGACCGTGTGCCATTTAACTCAAAATATTAAATGTCTAGCAGGAAACCTTTGTCATTATTTAAAAAAAAACCACAAAATTTAGTTAGGCTTGTGACAGCAAATTATATGAACTATCCGAAAAGTGTACAAATATGTTAATCTCTATTCGGCAGATTTTGGTTTCTTCAAAATCATGTGTACTCATAAGTTATCACATGTTATTTTGATTACAACTAAGGAAAATAATGCTTTGTAATCAATTTCAAATAAAAAATGCTGCAATTGTAATGTATTCAATTACAATTAGAATAAGTGCCCCCATCCCTTCTGTTCATACTTGTGCGATCTTCTCTCTTTTCCAGCTGGATCGTAACTCTTCGCTGAACAAATTTTGTAAGCTCCATATGCAAACCATATGACACCAGCTGAGCCATGCCTAACGGTGTTGGCGTCTACATGTCTTCACAAAGTACGGTCTTCTGGCGCTCAATCCATGTGTGCACAGTTTCTGAGGAAATTCTTAGTTACAAACTTGCTCTCAGAAATGCATCCACTTTTTACCACGAATCTCGATTGATTCCAAGGGCTCCGTCTACAGAAGTGACCAGGTGTGTCTCCAGGCGTTGGTGAAGGAGAAAACCTGTCTTTAGGGGGTAAGTAGGTCACATTGCTTTGTGACCTGTTTATATCGATAAAGGAAGCTTTATATTCTAACCTTCAAATTTGACATTGTTTTAAAATAAAGATAGATATGACCTTATTTTGTATTAAATTCTTTGTTGAACAAAGAATTAGAAGTCGCTTAAATAAAAACAGAATACAAAAACACCTATAGTGACTGAATATAACATTCATTCAAAGACCACAATCGACAAAGGAACTGCAAAAAAGGACAAAACACAAACGTAAACAGAGATAGGAATGCAGGACAGACGTACATGGTACCGATACTAGCAAAAAACACCTAAACCTTCCCTTTCTCTATCCAGTTTCGCCATCGTATAATTAGCATACGAATGAAACCTAATACATGGAGACCACTACTTTGAAAAAGAAAAGAATGAGGCAAAACGTAATTTGTCAAGACATATTAACATATGGAGTATATATTCAATGTGTAGTCTATATGTCGAGCATATATTTTATATAGGGACTTTTTGAAAAGACAAAAAACAAAACAATATTATGCTGACCTAGTTAATTTAGGAATATGTAGTCTGCGCTACTTTGATACTTTCATATTTTCTAAGGCTGTCTAAACGACATAAACATATGATGTGAAGGTGTCACAATACGGACCTTTTGAGTCGTGTTCACACCGGATAAAATCCTATAAAGATAAAAAAAATCAATACATGTAGAGGGAATCACTAATAGGGGACTTTTTAATCCTGTCCAAACCGGAATTCATTTTTGATACTATACGAAAAAAAAAAAAAAAAAAAAAAAAAAAAAAAAAACAAAAAAAAACAAACAATACATCAATACATTGAGAGGGAATCACTAATTAATGAACACTATTGAGCTAAGGGTAATTTATTAAGTCTATTGTAGCGCTTCAGGTTAAGTGGTTTTCGTCAATTAAAATTTAGTTAAAGACTTGTCATGTAGGAACAGTTATTAGTGTAAATTCAAGTTCATAAATATTTTATTTTTATGTGATATATATAGATTTCAATAGATCAAGAATCCAGTCACTCCGTCTCACTGGTATTTAAGGCGATCGTTTCCGCCTTCAATTTTACGAGAGTTCCTATTTCGAAATTCCGTATTAAAAAAGTGTGATTTAGATTTAATGTTTTTGTAGCACTTACGTTAATTATTTTACGTTAATAAAAAATTAAGTAAAAAAAATTGTCATGTTTGAAAATTTATGAGTACACTTCAATTTCATAAATAGTTTGAATTTCATAAATAGTTTGATTATAAGGTGGTATATAGTTGTTTCAATAGGTCAGGAATTCATTCCTCCTTACTGGTATTTGAGGCGATTGTTTCCGCTTCCAATTACATGAAAGTTCCTATCTCGAAAATGCCGTTTTGAGAACAAGCTATATTTAACCTCATGGATTTGACACAACCGGTTTTTATTTTACCTTGGATTTACTCACGAACAATGCATTGGGTAGAGAAAAGAGCATGCTTACCCGTAAGAGCACCATTCACCGGGTTTCACTTTCGCTATCACACTTTGAGTGCTTTAAAAATTCTGAATGCTGTGTTTGTAATGTTTTTGTCTTATTTGCCTTGTTTCTGGAGGTTGATATATGCAATTAAGGGGGTTCGCTACTCAATTTGAAAAAAAAAGATTTTCAAATAAATGTGATTTTTTGTTACAAATTAAAAAAAACAAGTAATTTAAGTGAAAAAACTTGAAAGGTTGATGATCTCGTTTTTGAGATACAAGTGATTGTGTACTGAGCCGGACTCAGCGAGTATAACCTAGTTCGTGGGCCCAATTCAAAATAAAAACCAAGTGTAGATCTGTTTTAGCCGGTGAACAATTTGGTAAAAACCTGAAAAATACAATAATTAACAATCATAAGTTATGTGTCCAAAATAGTGAGAATTTCTGGTCCACTTATGCTGCCATAACTATGAGTAAAATGTCAGCATAATTGAAAACACAATAATTTGCATAAATACAATATTACGTGTGTCTGTGTCGTGTAATATTATACATAGAGTTCAGGTATAGTCAAGGAAGAATACAGTTGAATTGCTGTAACTCACGGAAAATGTGTTCCATAATTATATCTGGGTATATCTAAATGTCGCTAATTGCTTGCCATACATTCTATATTTATATGAATTATGCAACTGAATAACGGTTGATTATCTTCCTCTCCTAGACGGAAATATCATATAAAAACTTTGAAATACTGCGATGAAACTTTTAAATATAATTTTAATCAACAGTTGTACGTTTCAGTGTAAGATGATCATTCCGTTAAATTCGATATTTATAGCAAATTATGCAATCAACGTGTACAGCTGATATTCACAATAATCTGTTGTGAAGTTACGTTAAATAGATCAATCTTCATTCAAATATAATGAAAATAATAATAAAACTTACACTGTTATTGAACTAGGTTCCAAATTCCAAACTAATATCTGGACATTCATGTACGTTCTGATTACGATTGAGAGAAAGGTGGAATAGGGAAACGAAACCAATCATTCAAAATACACACGGTGCGTTCGGAATGTTTCCATGTTTGACATGACTATACACTAATTGTGACAATACACTCCCCGTCTGATATCTACTTGATATCACTATTCTTTTAAAAAACAACAGAAATTCATTATATTATATTCACAATATTCCTGAATATAATTTATATACATTTAATAAACTATCTTCCTCCAGACGAATTATCTCGGTGATCGTTACATGATCTTGAATTAACAGTTGAAAGATAAATACCATGAAACAGAATACAGCGCTATCCAGGTTGAGATGTGCTGGGGTCTTCCACTTCCTACGAAGCAATTAGTTGTAGTTGTAAATGTTCTTGTAACGTGAATATCCGGAGAAGTATCTGGAAGAGTTTGTCTCTTTTCATCCATAAGCGGATTGAGATTGACAGTTGAACATCTTTCGCCAATAGATATCTTGTGACTAATACAGTCTATATCTTCTTCATAAACTTCAAGTTGTAGTGTTGATATATTGAAATCGTCTGCTCCTTGAAGTAAAGTGTTGTCAGGTTCAAGTTTTGAACTCCCGTTCAGACGTAGACGGGACGAACGTTTCAGGAATGCAATTCCACGTATAAGGGCACTCCAGTCTGAGAAGTGCTGGAATCTCTCAGTCCCTATGTTAGGAATGTCTGGTGTTGCGAGTGTTTTGGCAACAGAAATCTCTGTAGTAACACGAGGACGAGTCTCACTATCATATAATGTTTCTAGCTCTTGCAGTTCATCTCGCCAAGTTTCCCATTCTGACGCAATATCATCCGGGACTGGTTCGTCCCAATCAACTGTTGTGAAGTCAGCTTTCTTAGAATCAGCTTCCCTTTGATAATTTTTGGGCTAAGAATCCAAGTGGATCATAAATGCTGTTTATCGTAGATAATACACCTCGTCTCGTTATAGATTTCGTGTCCAGCGATAGCTGGAATAGGAACATGTCTGTGTTGACATCCCATATTAATCCAAAGGCTACGCTGGAGTGGTTTATTGATGGCTTCAAGATCTAAATCTTTCAAGTTTGTAGCTAAATCACTTGTTGGAAATGCAGACATAACTTCAGCACTGTTGGATGCAAACTTGTGCAAACGGAGATTCCCGTACTTCTTCAATGCTGCTTGTGTGTCTTTGACGACTTTGATAGTCTTTTCTGCTGTTGGGTATGATGTTAATCCATCATCAACATAAAAGTCTTTAGTCACAAAATTTGTAACATCTTGGCCGTACTCTGGCTCTGCGCCTGTACTGTCTTACGTAGCACAACGTTGCCACTGCTGGGGATGGACTGTTGCCGGAGACATGGACTCTCATTCGGTACTCTATCAATTCTTTGTCAATATCATTATCTTTATACCAAAGGAACCTCAGATAATTTCTGTGATCTTCTCTCACTACAAAGCAGTGCAACATGTGTTGAACATCAGCAGTAACAGCAACCATCTCTCTCCTAAAACGTATCAGGACTCCCGGTAAGCTGTTTGATAGGTCTGGACCAAACATCAAAACACTGTTTAGAGATACTCCGTCGAACTTTGCGGATGAATCGAACACACCCCTGATCTGTTCAGGTTTCTTGGGATGTTATACTCCAAACAACGGTAAATACCAACATTCTTCTTGTTCTTGCAATGGCGGAGTAACTTCCGCATGGTTGTTGTCTAATATCTTTAACATAAATTCTAGGAAATGTTCTCTTTTGAGAGCGTTCCTCCTCAGACTGTTTTCAGGGAATTCTGCTCTTTTAACAGCTTGTTGCCTGTTGTTTGGAAGTCGTTGTCTTGGTGTCCGAATTGGCAACGGAGATACCCAACTGCCTGTGGAGTCTCTTGTGAACTGGTTGTCCATTTGTTTCATAAATGTTTTATCTTCATGC
The DNA here is from genome assembly GCA_002080025.1 of Modiolus philippinarum. Classification (NCBI taxonomy): domain Eukaryota; kingdom Metazoa; phylum Mollusca; class Bivalvia; order Mytilida; family Modiolidae; genus Modiolus; species Modiolus philippinarum. Next base: position 46,725 of record MJUU01051668.1, on the reverse strand, counting down.
GACATACCTGGTTTGTCGTCATCTTTTGTCTTGGCAAAGATATCATATTCCGGTATATCTACTGTTTTGATTGCAGTATTGAAATAAGCGGAATCTGGTTCCCCTACACAAATTGTACTTTCACATGGTCTTAGTGTCGTAGGTTGGCCAGATGGTAAGACAAAAGTTTTCTTCACAGATAAGTCTGGAGTTGCATGTTGATAGTCCAGACAGATTTCTCCTACGACTACTCAGCCCAGTCTTAACTTCTGGGCGAAAGGTGATCCAGGTGGTCCATATCTATAGTCTAGGACATGATGGACTTCGGGAAGGTCTCTTCCTATGAGCAGCATTTTCTTCCTGCTATCTTTAATTTGCGGGATTCTTCCAGCTATATCTTTCATATGTGGAAAGTGTACGGCAGAATCTGGTGAAGGGATTTCGTCTCTGCTGCTTGGAATATAATTACATTCTACAAAAACTGGCAGTTCTAACTCTTCATGTCCGTGTAAAGATTGGACTATAAAACCTTTGGCCCTTCAGCCACTGGTGGCAATACGACCTGAACAATTGGTCAGGGTATAATTTTCTGGTTTGTCTGCAATGTTGAAGAATTAAAAAAAACTCTGGTGATGCCAGGGACCTGTTACTTTGGTCATCAAGAACTGCATACATTCCAATGATTTTGTCGGAGTTGTCCCTATGGTGTACTCTGACAGGAATGATTTTGGCACATGATTTGCATGTGTTGCTTCCACAAATTTCTGTGCAAGACGAGTTTACTGTTCTGTCAGTACTTCTAGCATTACTTGCCTCCCCGCCTTTCTGTTGTACTGTCTCCCCGCCGTGATGTTGTACGGGGCAACTGAAGATGTCTATCTAACTATATGTAAGGCAGTGGTGTGTTTTTTGCTTCCGCAGTCTCTGCAGAAAATCTTCGCCTTGCAGTCTCTGCTTTTGTGGGTTGTAGAGGCGCAACACCTAAAACATAGGTTGTTTGGTTTGAGGATCTCTCTCCGCTCCTCAATTGATTTGGACTTGAATCCTCTACATTCGTCTAATGACTGTCTTGTGTTGTGTATGACGCACCTGTCTGGTGCTCCATTCTCTGAACACTGAGGCAGGGTGCCCCAAATGTCTTGACTGGGCTTGTTTGGGCATGATCTGTCGACATCAGTCTTGTGAGATGCTACCCGTGTTTGGGCCACGGGAGGTTTTCTTCCAGAATACTGTGGAGTTGTTTGCTGTTTTGTTCATAACAGAATCCGAGATCATTTTTAATTATACTCATTTCCCGAATGAATCTGGATAATTCTGTGAATGGCGGAAATGGTACATTATGTGACGTCTTGTAGTAATAAGTTCTTGTTGTCCATTTTTCTTGGAGTCCATAAGGGAGCTTACTGACTATTGGCCTTATCCCAGATGAAGAATCAAAATATCCCAGAAGTGACTGGAATTTGGGATTCTGTTTGATGTGTTCTATCTCCGACAATAAATCGGACAACTCATACAGACGTGCACTGTCCTTGTTTGTTAGTTTTGGGAAGTTCACCAATCTGTTCATTATTGAAGTTTCCACCATTTCAGGGAATCCATACCTGGTATCTAAGCGATCCCCCAGCAATTTGAGACATTTAGTAGGGTTTTCACAAGTCCTCCTGATACTTTCAGCCTGTTTTGAAGACTCAACTCCGAGCTATTTTACAAGGAGGTTTAACTGTTGTGAGTCAGACACTTTGGCTTCATCAATAACTGACTTGAAGCTATTTTTCCACACAAAGTAGGATTAAGCACGGTCGTTGAAATTAATAAGACCAGATAACAGTATGTCCTTATGGAGAAGGAATCTAGTTATATCTGAAGTCTGGTTCACAGTCCTGTCATCGTTCAGGTTTACTACATGTGAACTTGGTATTGGTGTGTCACGTAATAAGTGCTGACGTGATGGTTCGAATGCTGGTGCATCTCTGTTTAGCTTAAATGTAACAGACTGAGATTTGCGAGGTGGTCCAGCATAAGCTGGAGTAGATGTTACTTCTGGTGCTCCATATAGTACTGTTGGAGTTGACGTAACTTCCTGCGGTCTGGAGGACCCATATACAACTGTTGGAGTTGACGTAACTTCCGGTGGTCTGGAGGCCCCATATACTACTGACGGGATATTTTGTACCTCCTCATTTGTTACATTGAAGGAGTGTACTGTTGAACCCGTTGAAGTGGGTCTTCTTCATCTATAGGCAACTGACTTCGCTGGTCTTCACTATCAACTCCTGTTTGACTACTATCGTCATCAAGGATCTTAGCCTCAGTTTCTGCCATGACAGCTTCTTTACTTGCCTCTAGCAATGTTTGGTCGGCCTTTAAATTGGCTCTCTTCCGAGCTGCTGTTGCTTCCATCTCTGCCTTTGTTGCCTCCATTTCAGCCTTTTGACGAGCTGTTGATTCTTCAGAGCTTCCTGTTTTGATAAAGTTGCCTGTTTTTTGTGCGAAAGCAAGGCTTGCTTTGAGAGCTTCAGCTTTTGCTTTCTTCCGTTTAACCAGACTGGAAGCGTCTGTACGTGTAGACGTCCCACCTTGTGAATTGTATATACTATTGTGGGCCAATGAGCTGCGACTTGGTGCCTTTGGTGTTTTTTTGGCGTCAGGGCTTGACTTGTTTCCTGTATATTACACAGGGCGGCGTCTATCCTTTGTTGCCGGAAACCTGATAATGTCGCACAGGCTGCCAATTCATGTTTGCTGTCTTCAGTCCTGCTGAATTTCAGGAAGTCCTTATAGGCCTTGAGTTGTTTCTGGTACCTGGTGTTTGCTTGTGCAATGTTCAGACCCAGGCTTAACTGGTCCAATAAGTTAACGGGAGGATCGCCTGCTTCTTGGAGCCGGGCATCGAGCATTGTCCATAAATACTCTATGTCTTGACAAAGTTTGTCACATGTCTGTGAATACTGTTCTTGCCCTTTCTCTGTAAGTGTCCGGACCCTTGTGTTTGGGACTGCTGGAATGGCTTCCTCGTGCAATATTGTCTGATTAACACTCATTGTGATGAACGTTGTCTAATCCAGTTGTAGCTGTGTCCCCTAGAAGAGGAACGGTGTTACCGTAGTTGAGTGACTATGTTGTCTTCTGTCCGGGAACAGGAAGAAACGGTGTCCTGTAACTATGTTGCCTGCAGCAGGAACGGTGCTACCAGTAGTCTAAATACGGTCTGCACTCAGCCGGACTCAGCGAGTATAACCTAGTTCGTGGACCCAATTCAAAATATAAACCAAGTGTAGATCTATTATTTCAATTAGCCGGTGAACATTTTGTAAAAAAATGAAAAATACAATAATTAACAATCATAAGTTATGTGTCCAAAATAGTGAGAATTTATAGTCCACTTATGCTACCTTAACTATGAGTAAAATGTCAACATAATTAAAAACACAATAATTTGTATAAATTCAATATGGCGTGTGTCTGTGTAATATTATACATAGAGTTCCCGTATAGTCACGGAAGAATACAGTTGAATTGCTGTAACTCAAGGAATATGTGTTCCATAATTATATCTGGATATATTTAAATGTCGCTAATTGCTTGCCATACATTCTATCTTTATATGAATTATGCAACTGAATAACGGTTGTTTATCTTCCCCTTCTAGACGGAAATATCATATAAAACTTTGAAATACTGTGATGAAACTTGTAAATATAATCAACAGTTGTACGTTTCAGTGTAAGATGAACATTCCGTTAAATTCGATATTTATAGCAAATTATGCAATCAACGTGTACAGCTGATATTCACAATAATCTGTTGTGAAAAAACGTTAAATAGATCAAATTCATTCAAATATAATGAAATATAATAATAAAACTTACACTGTTATTGAACTAGGTTCCAAATTCCAAACTGATATAGTTTAAATGCGAGTAAAAGTACTGGTTTAGATGGCATTCCATCAAAATATCTTAAAGATGGGTCTTTGGTACTTAAGAAACCTATCACATATATTGTTAATCTATCAATCACATGTGGTACAGTACCAGATGATATGAAAGTAGCACGAGTGTGTCCTATATTCAAAAAGAACAGCCGGTTATTATAGACCTGTCAGCATTCTTGTTGTTATATCCAAAATTTTGGAAAAAGCTGTTTATAATCAGCTACAAAATTACTTAACTTAAAACAAATTATTATATGAATTACAGTCAGGCTTCAGAGGTAACTATTCTACGGATACATACCTAATACATTTATTGGATCACATAAGGTCGCAGACTGCACTCGGACTCTACACTGGAATGATAATGCTTGACTTGCAAAAAGCAATTGATACGGTCGATCACCAGATTCTGTGCAAAAAATTGCAGACCATGGGAGTTTCATCCATTAAATGGTTTGAATCGTACTTGAACGATCGTCAGTAGATGGTCAGTGCCAATGGCACAGAGTCTGGTTTTCGAAAGGTCACTTGTGGGGTCCCACAGGGCAGTATACTTGGCCCTCTTTTGTTTTTATGCTACGTCAATAATATGTTATCCAGTGTTGGGTCCGACTGCAAGCTGCTCCTATATACGGATGATAGTGCTATACTTTTTTTCACATAGTAACCCAGATATAATTTCCAACAAACTGGGAGAGGAATAAATTATCACTCCACTTAGGAAAAACAGAGTGCATATTATTTGGCTCTAAACGTAAACTTCGAAAAATAAACGAATTCAGTGTTGTATGTAACGAACACAAAATTGGATCTCAAAACAGTGTGAAATATTGATCAATTTCTTTCTGGTGACATAATAGTCAAAAATATATACAAAAAGCAAACTCTAGACTGAAGTTTCTTTATAGAAATGCAAAATGTCTGTCAAAGAATGCAAGAAAAACTTTAAGTATGGCCCTTATACAATGCCATTTTGACTATGCGTGCTCGTCATGGTATAGTGGTGTTAATAAAACTCTTAAGAAAGAGACTCAGGTTATGTAAAATAAAATAATAAGATTCATTAATGGTTTTGACCAAAGAAAGAGAATTGATTTTCCCATTTTTTCTGATACTGGTTTTATTAATGTTGAATTTAGAGTACAACAAATGCGATTAAATCATGCACACAGAATTTTTTACAACAAAGGACCTAGGTCTATGAAAAACAATTTTGTAAAAATGAATGATTTTCATACTTATAACACAAGATCTAGTGAACTGAATTTTTATATTCCATCTGTTAATTGTCAGTCTTCCAATACTTTCTATTATTGTGTTATAAAAGACTGGAATAGAATCCCTTTGGAGTTAAAAAAAAATCAAAAATATCAATAGTTTTAAAACTTGAGTAAAAGAGTTACTTTTTGAAAACAAAATTTTAAAAGTGAATTCACAATATAATTAAAAGTTTATATTTATATTGTAAAAGCCTGCCTAAGTTTTGTGTCTGACTGATTGTTGTTTTTTTTATTTTTAGCCCTAAATACATTTAATTTGGGTAAACATACAGGACCCTACTGGAAATAAGCTGCAAAGCTTTGGTGAGCTATCCTAGGTTATATGTCAACCTACTTTTTATAATTTTTATGGCTAAATATTGAATTTTAACATTAGCCTAGATTCATTCATGGCAAGTTTTAAATGCAATTTATATCATAGTATGCATAATGATGTATATATGTATTTAATGTATGAATGCAAATTGTATGTTGATGATTGACCTGAATAAAGCTATCTATCTATCTTTCTATCTATGACATTCATGTACGTTCTGATTACGATTGAGAGAAAGGTGGAATAGAGAAACGAAACAAATCATTTAAAATACACACGGTGCGTTCGGAATGTCTCCATGTTTGACATGACTATACACTAATTGTGACAATACAGATTGCAAATTTGACGGTAAACTGAACTCCTCTGAATTTTTCATATGTTTAGCATTACGAAAAGTTTAACCATGAATAAATGTGACAGAATAAATAGAATTTAATGATATTCTAGCAGAATGCTCATAAAAATGTATAGAAAGATATCATGAAAAAAGGGGGTTTATGGGCAAAATATTGTAATGAATTTAAATGAATAAAACCAGACGATTCCGAAAATCTGACAGAAATCCCAAAACATGAGGAGCGAAACTCCTCAAGCTATCCTTTGTTGATTTCGTGTTCTAAAATTCCGTTATTTAAAAAGAAATTCAGTTGCAGTGAATGCAAAGTTTTAATTACAAAAATACTAATACTAGTAACAAGATATAAACATATTAAGTATAAAAAATTAAGAAATCATGACAAAAAACATGTACATGGTTAACCAGAGAAGATAACAACTTATATCCGTTAAAAAGATGCAAGTATACATTAATTTGATTAAATTATCATTTATTTATCACCATACACCTGCTTGTTTATTATTTTATATAAGAATACCTCCTTCCGCGGATAACAAATAATTGCTTTTGAGTGTATGTTTTAGTATACATATATATCAGCTGTAGCTTGTCTTCAGAAGTAGGTTGATTAACGATTAACTTTTGTTTAATGGGCCTTTCCATAAAGTGTTGTTATCTTTTTCTTGATTGGAACTCTCCGGTCAAGCAGAGGTACGAACACCCTTTTTCTCGGGTTATCATCACTAGTATACGGTCCGACGACACGAGTTAACCAAAAAGACATATAAACTTAAACTTTTCCAGGACGCGATGTTGTAATAATTGTAGTAGTATTAGTTTGTAATCCAAATAAGAACAATGTCATGAACTGTGTTCAGAATTAAAGGTATGAAATCGTACATAGCAATAAATCAGATGCTTGCTTGATAACCGGAACTGTTTTATTGTGCAGACGTATGAAATCGTACATAGCAATAAATTAGATGCTTGCTTGATAACCGGAACTGTTTCATTGTATCTAAATGCCGAAACCGAAATAGGGACGAAAAGGCCTAAGCCCAAGAACACGTGATCTATCAAATCCGGGATTGGTCACAAAAAGCAAATTATACCTGGCCTGTCACTGGGAAAGAAATGAAAAATGATTAGGGTTCTGAGGGAGCAATTAAAAGCGGTCGGGATGCTGTATATATTTTTTTTGTTATTGCATATCTTTTTTTTCGAACGACGTGTAAGTCTGAACTTACCTTCTTTGATTGTTCCATTTATTTTCAACGAAACGAAACTAGAGCAAGACTGTTTTCAATACCAACGGAGAAGACAATTAATATCATAAAGAGAAAATGCATCCCTAAAAAGTACGAATACAAAACATAAAGATCCAAAGACAAATAGAAAACAAATTGAAATTAACATTTTCAAAAGGCGATCAAACTCAAGCTCTAACTGTCCAGTCTAATACCTGTTTCGATGCTAACTGATACAATTCTATTTGTATATTAAAAGTGCCCGGATGGAGGGTAATCCCCATAATAAGAAAATGTGTGAACCCGACAGGAATGCAGTCGAGTACCAATTTTACCTCCTGTTTATTCGTCATAAAACAACAAAAGAGCTCCTATCTCGAAAATCCCGTATTATAAAAGGGCGTTTACATGAATACCTCGAAATGGGTGTCGGCAAACACTTGTATAATCACTTCGGATTTTAGTCCCTGAGGGTATTCACCAGCCAAGCGGGCCAGCACTTGTATTCTGACCAGAAACACAATTTTTGTGTTTGATATGTCCGTTTTGCAGAGCTTTTTAATGGATTATTTTGGATTTTCCTGGGAACATTCGATTCATATAATTATAAGTTTCTGTAACCAGCTTTCAAAACATTTTGATTGCCGGGATCTGCACTGTCGAAATGATCATTTACAGTTAACTTAATTTACAGGTATTTGGTGATGCGGTACCAATTAAACAGGATTTGCTTGATCATTCTTAAAGGCCTCATTGTGACTTCAAGATAAAGCACAACAATAAAAGCGTTGTAACATGTGCTTAACCGTATGTGTGTGGATTTAGTCCAATTTACATTTTTGTCTTGTCTCTTTCTTTCTTATTTTCGGTCATATCAAATTTACATAAAGATTAAAATAGTCAAACTAAACACGCTAAAAGTGCACTTAATTCCACCAATATTGATTTTTTTTCGTAATCATATATTGCCTACTTAAGTTTACGATACAGGTACCTTTTGCTTATGTCAACATTCAAAACTTTTACCGTTCTCGATTTTAAAAAAGTATAAGATTAACTTCAAAGAACTGATAAATATGTTCATTCAATCAAATGCACTGATAAAACAGGTGAATTTTAAATAAAAGTTAGTAACACTCCGCAAGACAAGATAGATCTAAAAGATACGACGAGTGGCACGTGTTTACTTAAACTTTTACAAAGCACGTAACGTCCTTGACAACAGTCAAATGATAATATTGATAACACTATCATTAAAGATTCGTAAATAGATAAATTGTTTATAAGAATTAAAACTTGTGTTTATAAGAATTAAAACTCAACACGTCGATAGACGGACATTCAATTTTGAAGTCTCGCGCACACGAGACGAGATCTCTTTTGAAAAGTAATAAACCAAATTAAATAATTTGTATACGTAAAAAGATTTTGCTTTTGCGATATTATCTTGATGAAATCTTCTAGTGTTTAGGTTATAAATTAAACAAAATTGATAAATCATTTATCTTGGAAGGTGAATAATCAAAAAGTTTGTCTGAATCAAATAATAAACTATATCATCTTCTAAAGTTATCAGCAGCCGATCACTATTAAGACAGTGTTCTTACAGAATCTTGCTAAAATATACGAGGTGACTGAAATAAAATTTGTTTTGAACAATTCTATTTATATTCCCTTATGTCTAAAACATGAGTACTGAATGATTGTATTTTCAACACAATTTAGTATTTTAGTAGAAAAACAGAGGTCTGATATTTAAAAGAAGTTTTGGTACAGATGTATATTTCAGTAAATGAAATAAAAGGGACAACAGGAAACACCTACAATGGCTGAAAATTATAATAACATGCCACAATCTGCTAGAGACTACACAGGAAAAACACAAATAAGACAACAGACAAACGTAAACAATGATTGGAATTCAGTAAGAATTCTAGGGAGCTGGAATATATACTTATTTTTCCACGGACTTGCCCTTTTGCAAAATGTTTTTTCCTCAGTGACAACGAGTAGTAAAATATGGGCAGAAATTATTTCGACTCTGATACACATGTTAAAAGTAAAAGAGCCGCCGTTCTGGTAATTGAGCGTGCTACATATTACACACTATATCTGAACTGTACAGTGGAACTGTATTTTTGTACCAAATATTTTATATGGACTTAATAACAATAAAAAAAATAGGAAATATTAATATTTTAGGTACCTTTTTAATTTATAACTGCCTATGTGTGTGTGTATGAATATTGGAACAGCCATGAATATATAACGATTTTCCCATGGGTTGGGGCACAAAGCATTTTTGACATGTTATATGTGAATGCCGATTCTCAACCATATTCGAGGCGGTTGAAATAAGTTTTGTTATGAAGAAACAAGTTGTGTTTTAAGTCTAAATGCGAGTAAGAAAAATCAATGCATCACCATTTGCCGTGATGTTTTTGTGGGATAATAATCAGTGCTTATATTTAGATAAGATTTTTTTGCACCAGTATAAACTGCTTCATTCCTAACACAATAAAATTGTTGTATAAGATTCCCATTTAACTAGAACAGATAGTTTAAAAACACCCAACCAACAAAATCAATACGGGACTTTTGGGCTTGGTTCCGGGGGCATTTTGCACACATTGGAATGCCGGAAGCAGTAAAGAAATTCCATATTATTTCTTTTGTGTTTCCCCATAGCATAGGTTATATTTTTTATAATAAATAGTAAAATATAGCTGGATAAGTTGCCGATACCGATATTACAATTATGACAAAATATCATACCAATTAATGACTTTGAAATCCACTCCTCATATGATGCAAAGCATATACATACAGTATTGCTTCATATTTATAGAAACCATTTATATAATTTACCGTGGGTTTGTAATTTACTTCAAACGTTTATTTAGAATCTACAGATGTTTCGATTTATTCTCCCATCTATAAATTTATTTTAATCAGAATCTAGCAATTCTGTTTTTAATCAAGAAAAGACAAATCATTAATATTTTGACGTTTGTGCCGGCTTTTGAATGTATCCATCTTAAGTTTCAATTAAAATGAGGATGTAACAGCGATTTTTCATTCGATATATTGATAGAATGACAGCTGTTTGGTATTTAGCTTCAAACTTAAAAGTTCGCAGCGACCTATATGAAGGTGGTATGGTGCAGTCGGAATCTGTTGACACACGTGTACAGCATTACAAAATGCAATTGTTTATGATGCAACTTTGGTATTTTTGTATTTTTAAACCATTGGGCCGATGCCACTGCTGGTGGACCAGAGGTCCCCGAGGGTATTCACCAGTCCAATAGTCAGAGTTGTCTGACACCAAAATTTACCTTGCGTTTAATAGAAATCTACTGTCTTTATCAAAATTCAAACCCCTTAAAAATACTACGGCTTCATTCCGTGTATAGCACTCGGTAGATGTCCTTAGTACTGGATTTGGCTTCCTATTTCGGTATTTTTTGGCATTGAGTACTTCTTTTATGACTATTTTTTGGATTGTTACATTCCATATTATTTGATTCTAATGCTGCTGATGAGAGGTTACTCCTTGAAACACGTGCACAGCATAACAAAATATTACTGTTTATGATGCAACTTTTGTATTTTTGTATTTTTCACAATTTGCTTTATTCATACATTTTAAACACAATTATCAACGCATGTTTTTGATAAGCTATATCTTGTCTGATTTTAGATACTCTACAACGTTGCCATGCCTAGAATAAACATCGGATATAAAGCAACTAAAAAAACAAACTACACATCTGAAAACATATACATTGTATAAACGGAACAGAAATCATTACGCGGTATCAAAAAAAAAAAAAAAAAAAAAAGGTGCTGAGGGAAATTAAACCTACCAACTGAGAACTACTTCAGTTTACCTCACAAATCATTCCAAGTAACTGGGTCTAATTAACACCGTTATGGAAAACAGGGCGTTTAACAGTAAATATACAACCTATGCTGTATCGCTAAATACACTTGGAAGATACAACGGTAGTAGAATACCAAAGAAACAAAGATGTGGTATTTACAAAAATCGAAGTCCGAAGACATTCCAAAAATGAAAACACGTAAAACAACAGCGTTATAGACAGCTACAAAGCACCGATATAAAAAAAACACACAAAATTCAAAACCAAGTCAATCAGTGTGAATTCTCATAAAACTGAGAGCTACATCAGGTGCTCCGGAAGGGTAAGCATGTCTTGCTCTGTAAACAACACTATAAGTGAGTCAATATAGGAAAAAGTCGAAATCGGTATAGTCAAATCTGGGAAGACGTGAATCTAGCTGAAAATGTCCGCTTTTATTTGGGACACTGACAAGTTATTTCTTCCAATACGGTTATGGTGACGAAACTGGAATTTCTTGAGGGATGAATTAACAAAGGCTGGGTAAATCCCTGACTAAGCGGCTTTTGGGACAGTGTTTTTGCTCTGTTGAAAAAATCACTGTACAAACTACACGCTCGACAGTACGAATCAACTGTGAAATGTGCACTCCATAGGCTGGAGAGGTATGTATATTGCTGCTCAGAACGGAAAAGTTCACAATTGGGAATTTAAAATCATCACACTTGTCATATAACTTGAATTTCAAACGTCCAATTTCGTCAATATACAACAACATGCAGATGAAGTAGGTGTATTAGTTGTGTCTTTAATTTCAAGCTCATTGGGAAAGATCTGATGTAAATATTCGTTACATTTTGGGTTATTTAGAGAAAGTACATCGTCTATGTAAAGGAAGCTGAATTTAAAGGACTGGGGTAAAATTTTTTTTTTTCTTTGTGAAAGCCCTTGTAAAAACTTGGCCTCATACGAGTACAGGAAAGGTGAGCTAAAAGAGACTCACATTTAGTTCCTATAGAAATCCCTGTTGTCTTTTTTAAAACGCAATCTCCTAATTCGACAAATAATTTTAAACATTTTGATTAAGTCAGTCTCAGTGTACTTCTTATCTGAATCAGTGTGGTTCTTAACAAAATAGATTTTATCTTTCCCTACTACTAAAAAGGTGTATCTACATTCTCCATTTGAAGTGTAGAAACATAGATGTATTAAATTTCCAATTACTGTTTTATGTTTATTATGTGTGGCAGGGTTGTATAAAGAGTAGAAAAATCAAAAGTTTTGATGCTATGGCAGTGGGTAAGACTGGTTGAGGATAGCTGTTCAAAGAGATCTTTTGGAATATTTAATAGAAATCAATAGAAACAATCAGTCGACCTGAGAACAAAGATAGTTTAGAAAAAGAAAATACTAAATCGTTGAGGGTCTCGTATTATTTTGACGGTACGTTCGTCCACTTAACGCTTGGGTCAAACGATATTCAATATTGGAAGTACTTATTTTACTCGACAGAACAGATGACCTTTTCAACCTATTAAGTCTTGGGACTAAATTTCCCTCGCCTTCAAGGCTCGGGAAATTTTACCGCTCTGCGGTTTGTATTTTGGAAAATATCCTTCCTTATCATGATGTATTTGGTATTTTTTCGAGTATATCGTGAAGTTCAGATTTTTGATTTAGAAATCTATGATTTGAATTATCCAGTTTTATTTATTTTCATGAAACAACATTTATAGCATTGCTTTATGTAGACGTAGAAAAGAGTCGTTCATAATTGTTTCGGTGTATTGTGTTTCAATTGCTTTTTAAGTTCGCTGACTTTGGCTTTCTTGTCGAGAAAAATGGCATTTTGGAAGAAACACAAGTCAAAGCCACTCCAAGATCACATATTTATATAATAAAATACGTGCTAAGCAAGAGTTGTTACAAGAACTAGATAAGATATAGGCTCCGGAATTTCGCTATCAAAATCTCTGGGCGAGCTTTGTACACTATAATCTATGACGAAACAACAAATGCAATGGTCAAAAATAGTAATGGTGGATTACATGATACCCCGCCACGTTTCACAAAATTTCGAGTATCAAGGGGCATAACTCCAGAACCCCTTGGGCCTCTGAACCCATATTCGAACTCGACCTGAGTTTTGTGGTGAACAAGCTACATACCAAGTTTGAAGACTGTATGTTATTCCGTTCAAAAGTTATCAGTCGGAAACCTTCGGGGGACGGACAGACGGACGGACGGACACACGACTGAGGGTATCACATAATACCACGCCACTACGTGTGGCGGGGTATAAAAAGGGGTTAAAAATACGGATGTAAATTTTTAGACGTCATGAAGATTTTTTTCTATATGGCAAAAGAATAACAAAATTAACTAACAGAATTTTCATGAGCCGAAATCCAAAGTGCAAAAAGACAAAATAGAAACAAAACCACCAGAAAAATTGTAAACCATAATTGTCCTGACTTGGAAACAGCATCTCAAAAGAAAAACAAAAGGTTTTATGGCGTGCCAAACCTCCCCTTTCCATTGCGCTATATAAAGTTCGGTGGTAACAATTCAACAGCAATAGCCATATTAGACACTGAACAGAAATTTTCACTTTATGTAAAGGAATCCACCACATTTCTGAAAACACTTATACGTGTATTCGTCTTAATGGTATTGTTACGCGCATCACTAGATATGTGGTAGGAGTTGGTAAATAGAGCTTTGATTTATCAGAAAATATACACACACGAAACTGATTAGGTTTGACCATTATATTCCCTCCGAGATTAAAAAATGTCAAAACAGATGAAACGTATCTATTGTTAATATGGATAACTATTTTCTTGTCACGCGGAGTAATTTATTGGTGTGGAAGAGGAATAATAATTCATTGGTTCTTCTGACAATGTATAACGTCCAAATAAAATAAGTTATAACGCAAAGAGAAAAAAAGGTCGTAAATCTTGCTTATGATTTCTATACGTCCGACTGACCAAGATTTTTATAATTATCTCGGACAGTTGGCGATGGTGAAAGTAAATATCGTTAGGGATATATCAATCATTTCGTAAATGGTTTTCATAATACAAATGAAAATATTTTAGATAATTAATTGGTGGCACGTTTCCTTGACCATTCCATTTGCTTGACCTTGTGAACAAATATTAATTTTGTTCCGTGTAAAAGAAGGTTCATCCGGACAAATAGTATGACATTTCTTTCTGACAGAACAAATATTATGTGCCCTCATGTACGGAACAAATACACAGTAATATTTGTGTTCGATGTGAGAATAATGATTGCAGACGATATTTGAGTATATTATGACGAGGCCAAGATATGATAAAAAGAGAAGTAGAGTCGCGATTGTGACATGTTGCATTACAAAACTCACAATGCAGCCAAAATTATTCAAATTCACAGACTCATAACTGCTGCATGAATTCTGGCTTATTTCCAATTGTAGCAACTGACAGGGTTTACTGTGAAAAACTCTAAGAGTTTGGTTGTTAGACAGGAAAATACTAAATAAATAAATAGAATTAATAACTGGTCTTCGAGAGTTTCAGGAAATTTTGTAATTCAATAACTGAAAAATGACTTGAGTGTAGAGAATATATTTGTTTTCCTCATTGATTGGTTGGTTAGTATTTGTGTCCAGTCTCATAATTTTGCATGGATCTTGAGATCGGTGGAGTGAGCGTATTTGTCGACATTGTTAAAGTATTGTATCTTGGCAGTTGGTCTTTTGTAGCTATATCACCAACATAGTCTAAGTCGCCTACTACGTTGTTTTTATTTGTTGATTTTATGCGTGCGACAGTGGATTTATTCCGGCAGTGTATTCCTTCATTTTTTGATAAAATGCCCTAGCCGGTAGAAAATCCACAACATCTAACTGACTAATCACAATGAAGTACTGACCGTGACAGAATAAACACCAAGGTAGAAATACAATGGTTTGTTTATATATCCAGAAATTCTGCACGCCTGAAGAAAGTACGCTTACACGTGACTCGGGCTATAACTATGAGAAAAAGGAAACCCGACATGTTGCAACTTTGTTTCAGACCACATCTGATTTTAAACCAGTCCCATGTTCAAAGGTTTGTGGTAAGTGCACACTCGTTGTCTTGATAAATATATCTCACGAAGTTTATAAACTTGTCGAGTGTGACAAATTATCCAGTGATTTTCCATAATGTTCCTTGTTGTACACTGGTCAAATGCTTTCTCATGGTCAGTGAAGCATGAAGAGAGGTTACAATTCGATTCAACACTTTGCTAAATAATGTTTCTGAGAATAAAGATCTTCTCTGTGGTATCTCGCCCTTCTCTAAAGCCTGTCAGTTCCTCTCGTAGGTGTAAAACTCGTTTGCTTTTTGTTTAATGCTGATCTTGCCTAGTTTTGTTACAGCATGTTTGATACCATTTCTTGTACAGTTCGACTACAAGTCCCGTTGGTATCATCAGACAATTGAGAGGAATAACCATATTGTATTTTAGAATCCGATGGATTAAATCGTGCAGTTTTCAATGACAAAATTTTTTGCCAGTGCGCAGTAACGCAGCTATGAAACAGACATTTGTGACATTATTTTTTTATCTCCGAATTGCGATTTAATAAGAACTGGGATGAACATTTCCTTTCATTGTCATGCTGAGTTGGGTGAGTTGGTACCGGGTACTAAAAGTGATGTTTAGCGCGCCATAAACCCGGTTTAACACATCACCTTTATTAAAATGTCTGTACCAAGTCAGGACCATTGCGGTTTACAATTTTCCTGTGTTTTTGAACATGCTTTGTCTTTTTGCCCATCGGATTTCGGCTCTCGTGAGAAAGTCTTGTTTACAAATATGCAAAAATACAAAATTATAGGGTTTCGAATTTGGAAAATGGGAGTAAGGGGTAAAAAAATTGTGGAAAATGGAAAAAAAATGATAAAAATAGGGAAATGGAAAAAACAAGTTAGGGAAACACAAAAAAAAATGCGGAATGTTTGGAAAGTGGTAAAAATATGTAAAGTGGGAAAAGGATCCAATAATGTAGAAAATGGGGGAACCGACCTCCTGTGTCACCCCTTCAAAATGGATGCCTCCATTCTAAAGAAATTCGGCATGTGATGTTATGTTCAAATTGACATCGCATATGAAAGTGCACGTCTCCCTATTATACATTTAAGAGGAACAAACCCCCTTGTTTGCCATTTTATGCACCCTAGCAGCCATTCAGGGTTTTTGATGACCTTCAGATTATAATTCTGAACTTCTAATGTCTGTTTTAAATCAGAGAAATGTGTAA
>MJUU01051668.1:0-16676 GCA_002080025.1 Modiolus philippinarum | reverse complement strand
TTTTCTCTCAACATTATATCTTATATTTGTTGTAAATGTTAAAATATTTGAATTTTCATAAACACCTTTGTGTCATGTTTGAATTAGACTTATGTTAATTTCTATCTATTTAGGAGACGGATTAATATAAGACTTCAAGTCTTGTTTCCGAATCCTATTATTAATTTGTTGTTAATTAATGGTATTGATTCATTGTTTGTCTAAGTAATATTATGTATAAATTAATTAATAAATATGTTTACAACAATAAACAATAAGCATATTCTCAGATTTTCCTATATATTCTTTGTAAATATCGCTGAAAAATACTGAATTTGGCCTGATTTTCAAAGCTTGATAACAGGAAAAATGATCGGTGACATATTTTTATTTTATTTTTTGAACAAATGGTCTAAGAAGTACAAAATATCATAAAATAAAAAAAATCTGTCTGATATTGTTATTAGGCTCGAACTACCTTAAAATGCAGTATCTATGTCTTGTTATACCACATATCAGGTTCTTGGCTATACGATGGATCTTGCTTTTTCAAAAATTACATTGCGCGCCGCCATAATGCAAAATTGTTTTGGCCAAGATGATAAACCTTTCTTTTTATTTATCTTTATCAAAGGAGTTATAACTCAAAAGTTTTAGTCTATTAAGGAGGTTCGCTTCTCATGTTTTGGGATTTCTGTTAGATTTTCGGAATCCTCGGGTTTTATCCATTTAAAAGCATTAGAATTTTTTGCCCATTGACCCCCTGATTTTTTTTTCATAATTTCATTTTATACATCTTTGTGAGCATTCTGTAAAAATTGTATTGAATTCTATTCATTCTGGCACATTCATTCATGGTCAAACCTTGTTAATGTTAATCCTATGAAAAATCAGAGGAGTTCAGTTTCCCGCCAAATTTTCAATCACTTTAATCTAAAAAAACGAGATCATCAACCTATCAATTTTTTTCACTTAAATTACTTCTTTTTAAAATTTCTAACAAAAAATCATGTTTATTTGAAATCCTATTTATTTGCAAATGGAGTAGCGAACCCCCTTAAAGTATTTTTTATTCGGTTCCTCAAGTCAGCCATTTAAATCTGCCTTCTTGTTTTGTCTTTATAGTCTTATTTCTTATTTCTTATAGTCTTAGCTCATTGTTGAAGGGCTCATGGTGACTTCAAGATGAAGAACAACAATAAAAGCGTTGTTCCATTGCTGTGTTTTACCATGTATTTGTAGAGATTTTGTCTCATTTGCATTTACTCCATATTCCTTCATTGTTAATTTAAACTGCTTTACAAATGAATTTTTATTGAAGCGAATATGTACCCCTTTAACATTGCTAAAAAAGGCAAAGCGGCCATTTGGGTACAAGAGAATGCAAAAAGGTCATACCATTTTCTGGTAGTAATCGAAACTCCGAGGGTTGTCCTGCCCATATTTGTCCCCTTCGTTTTTCATTTTTTTATTTGATTAATTGTTTTTGTCCTGGTATATTAGAAGCTGAAATACTACCCATGTCACTTAAAACTTTATAGTAAATAATATGTAACTAGAATAACTGATGAAGGTCAGTAGGTTATTTTCCAAATTTGATCTTCCTGGAAATTTAATAAATGGATGTAGTATTGTTCGATATTTAGCGATGTAGTCCGCTAAAATCGGTGCTAGGGGCCGTCTTGATTTTAATATG
The DNA here is from genome assembly GCA_002080025.1 of Modiolus philippinarum. NCBI lineage: Eukaryota > Metazoa > Mollusca > Bivalvia > Mytilida > Modiolidae > Modiolus > Modiolus philippinarum. The sequence goes on along the minus strand of MJUU01051668.1, from coordinate 15,001 downwards.
CGGTATGAGCAAATCTCATTGAGGAAGCTAATGGTGATTGATTGGTTTTACCATGTATTCGTAGAAATTTTGTCCCATGTGTGCATTTACTCCATATCATTTCATTGTTAATAAAGCTGATGATTTAAATAATTTCGGATTTCCGGCAAAGCATAAACAAGTTGGTATAGATAATCAACTTTTTATGGAAGTTGTTCATTCGATGAAGAACTAGCACCTTAATAGGTTCCATCTACAGAGCTGCCGGCCGCGTACCCAGGTGGTGGATTTGGTTATAGGTAGTCAGTTCATAGTAATGAGAACCTGGACGCCAGCCATTGTAGACAAACTGTTTAGGATCACCAATTCCTTGCAGTGTAAATTCTTTAATCTCAATGCAAGAACAGAGGCCCCTAATAAAAGTCAAAGATCAGACAAGTTTGTGCTATAATTTTGGCGGTGAAAGATCCAAACACCAGAGGACGTGTGTTGTGGCTCTCTCACTTATGTAGAATATTGTCAAAGTATATACCTTTTCGAAATATCATTTGGTCCGCTCTTCGGTTATGCATTCAAATACAATAAAACGGTTCCGGTTATCAACCCAATACGGCAAGTGTTGTTCATCCTGAACACATTTCATAACAATGTTCATATTTAGATTACTAGGTCATTGTTTACTGAGAAACTGTACTAATTTTGTGATTATGAAAATGTATTCAGGGTTTAAGTTGTGTATTGTTAGCCAACCGCACTAGTGATAACTGGAAGCGAAGTGTTTGTACCTCCATTTGATGGGAGAGTTCCAATTCAGGAAAAGATAACACTTTATAGAAAGGGCTATATTTCGTCCGTTTTACCTTTTAACTTACTGTCTATCTTTACCATTAAATTTATATATTTTTTCCTATCTTTAGGTATGACCCTTTTAAGGTGTTTCTTCTCAAAGTTTTCATACAATGATTTTTGGTAAGATGATCAAACTCTGTATCTTAGTTTTGAAAGGTCTAGTAACATTGTCAATTAAAATGTAATCATTGGGCTATAATTTTTTTGCATATTAACACGTTGCTGGATGACTCCAATATGCAACAATTAAATCATAGACGCATCGTCCGTCTACGAAGCTGCTGGGTGCGTCGAAAGGTTATGGGAATACCCTGTTTATGCGTTTTACCAAAAATTCAGGAAAACAAAAACTGGGAAACAAACCCAATTTAAGATACCCAACTTCAGAGGGATAATTTTCCTAGTTTTCCTTTCTTGGAAGACCTCACCAGTAAATATCTATACTGATCATTTGTCGTCGCTGATACGACACCGGTGTGTCCAGCCTTCAAAATATAGAAGGGGTGAATGGATTCCAGAACAAGAGGCTCTCAAGAGCCTGTATCGCTCACCTGGGTCCAATGCAGCACTATAATTCCAAATTGATGGTACATCTTTCGTGGTGAATGTACATAAAAATCAGAAACTTTTTATAAAATTTAATTAAAATTGTTCAAGCAGTTTCAGAGAAGATTTTTGGATGTAATTTCCAAACTTTTAGGGCCTATGTTAATCTACGTTCCCTGCTGGCAGCTATTTAACATAAAACTTTAAAGAGGGTCACCCAAGGACTATCATATAAAAATTCTACTAAAATTGTTCAAGCAGTTTCAGAGCAGAATATCTTTTTACGCATTTCCCATTGGGTCCTATGCTAAACTAAGTTTTGTCACTGGTGGCCATGTCGGAAGACGGATCAGCACCAAAGTAACAAACTTGGTCAAAATCTCACAATTTTCATTTATGCAATGTTTAAATTGAATCCATTCAGTGGTTTTCTATTATATCTTTGTATGCATTTCCCCTTAGGGTCTAATTCATTGCTGGAGGCTATATTGGATGATGGATTAGCACCGAAGAAACAACACTTGGTCAGCTTCTCATAATCATCATGTATGCAAAGTTTGGTTTTAATCTATTCAGCAGTTCTCTAGAAGAAGATCTTCTGTTAAATTAAGTTCATAGCTGGTGACACTTTGGCATCATTCATGCCATGTTTGATTTAAATCCATTCAGCAGTTCTCTAGAAGATCTTTGTGCGCATTTCCCATAGGGTCCAATGCTGTGGGTCATATACGATGACGGATCCGCACTTAAGTAAAAATACTTAGTCAGCATCTCATAAGCATTATCAATGCCAAGTATGGGTTAAAGCAATTCAGTGGCTCTTAAAAGTAACAACACTTGCTCAGCACCTCATCAGCAACATTCATGCCAAGTTTGGTTCAAATCCATCTGATGGTTCTCAAGAAGAAGTTCTTTGCATGAATTTTCCCATTAGGTCAAATAGTAAACTAAGTTCCCCGCTGGCGACCATCTTGGAAGAGGTCGGAAAACTTGAATGTGTTCAATAAAATATAGTCCTTAACATGCTGAACATTTTTGCAATTTAAACTTGACCTCTATCTCAAAGCGATTTTGAAATATAGGACAAAAAGTAAAAAATAAGGAAAAAATTGACCAATAAAGGGTCACAACTCATATATAGGTACTTGGATTTTCTTCAAAATATCAATGTGGGTAGATCTCAACATGCTGAACATTTTTGCAATTTAAACTTAACCTCTGTCTGTTATAGTTTAAAAAAAAAATAAAAAACAACAAAATTTGAAAATTTTACGGAAAAAGGGCAATAACTCATCATCAGATTTTCTTCAAAATTTCAGCATAGGTAGATCTTCTCATGCTGATTATTTTTACTTCGTCAGATTTTTGATATCTGTAACGGTTTTTGAAGTATTTGCCAAAAACTGTAATTTACCACTATGTTCTATTTTTAGTAACAGCAGCCATGTCGTTTGACCTAAGACATACAAAAAAAACAAATTTGAAACTAGATACCCTAGTGATGATTCAGTTTAAGTTTGGTTCCATTTGACCCAGTGGTTTCAGAGGAGAAGATTTTTGAAAGTGAGCTAACGAACGGACGACGGACGCCAAGTGATGGCAATAGCTCACCCTAGCATAGCCAGGTGAGCTAAAAAGGGGCTCCAATGCAATTCTTGCTATTTTGTGATATCGGTGTAAATTCTCTTCGAATCTATTTTTTACTAAGGTTCCAATAATCTGCGGATTTCCCCCGCCCCGTGGATCCGTCAATACAACAGTTTACATATAGCTAATTGCTTCAAAATAACGATACTGAATGCTTTCACATTTAACATCATACGGTAAAAGAAAAAGAAAACGAATTCCATGTTTACAAATTAACAAATATCTAGTGAAAATCTATCAATTTACATTTTTGTATCCATAACTAAATTGAAACCTGTTAGCAATTTTTACCACATAATCCCGAAAATTTGTATTCTGAATATCCACAAATCAAATTGATCATACAAGGGATTTTATCTTGATTAAAAAAGGCAGAGACCTATTAGCTATATTAATTCCATCCTATTTGTTCAAGAAAAACCTTGATGCGTGCGATCGCTTACAGATTAGAATATAAGCTATCGATTTCAGCTACAGTCTTTATCGCTACAAACCCAGTTTCAATGAAATTGACAGTTAAATTGTAGAATTTAAGGAAATAATTGAGATAAATTGCGGATAAATCTAATATTTTCAATGAAATAAGCGGCCTGTCATACCTTTGAGAGTGAGACGTTGACAGGCGGTTTTATAAAAACAATCACAATTTGTTGCTAATTTTCCTGGCTCAATGGTTTTGAGAATTTTAAGTAAGCTGTTTAAATAATTAGAAAGAAGCTTGATTGACAGGTGATGAAATGAGTACTGTTGTGATTAAGCCAAATCCACGGCTTGGGTTTTTCACAGGGCCAATACCTCGTAAACAATATTCAACAAACGGACCGAAGCAACAACCCCTTCCCAAAAATTTGTGATTCCAGCGATACAAATCTGATTTTTCTGATTTCATTAAAAGTTGTATCAAAGAAAAAAAACAATCTCGAACAGAACTAATGGAGCACACTAAAACAACGAGAACGTACTGAAAAGTACAAAAAGGAGCCTTATCAAAACCGGGCATTTTGGATGCCCTAAAGGGTATTGGCACGTTCCTAAAAAAAGCGGGCATTCCATCCAATGCTCCAGAGGGTATTAGTTATTTTGTTTTTGCGTTTCAAGAAGACGGTATTCAGAAATGATATAAGAATTAAGTTACATTATTAGATTATCATGGTCATTAAGTTTAGCCAAAAACAAAACTAGGAAGAATAAATGAAGAGTCTGCCTTTTCTCGCCTTTGAAACAATATTCATTGTTTTTCCTCAAGGTTGTCCCCTAAAAACGGCCTTAAGGTCGAAATGTTGTGCATTTCACTTCTATCTCCATTTTGGCATTTTGAGTTTTGTTTTTTGTCTTTGTGCCTTTTCATTGTGGTCTACTTGTCTTGTTCAAAAATAGGTAGACTTTTTTCACCAACTGATTGGATTTTTACCTGCGCCAAAAAGACATCATAAAAAGCTATCTGCAGACACAAAATATACCGAAAATCCTGTATTGAGATATTTTTTACCAGTGGGTTGATGCTTCTGCTAGTGGTTCACTTGTTATCTTAGGTACTCATCGATTAAGTAGTCTAGTAGTTTTTGTAACTTGTATGTTTAGGCTATTATATATATAACAAAGTCAATCATAGAATCAAACTGTAATTCTATGCACAACTTAAAAATATTCGACAAGACTAAAGACTGCCCAAAATCCTACTTCCACATCCTGCGGTGAGGAGGGGACTACGGACAAAGTCACGCTTACAAAAAAGGTCATATAAGTTAAAAGAAAAAATGCGTAGTTGGGTTGAAATTTATCAAATAGAAGTCAGTTGTCGCTCTTGCAATTTTCCTCGTTTTTTTTCTTTTTTTTTCTTCTTTTTTTGCACAAATGTCCATCACCGTTTTCTATTTGTTGTTGCTTTTAAGAAAATTGCAGTTTAATTGTGTGATAGACTTTGTTATGTAACAACTTAATATCTTGAAAAAAAGTACATATATATGAAAAGGGTTAGAGGAAGATAAGCTAAAGCTTTGAATGAGAGAGACACTCTTCAGTTTTATAAAAATTCTATTTTTTTATATAATTATGTACTACAAATGAATACATAGGAAAAGTAAATGTTTGAAAAATACAACGAAGATGAAACGGAAATGTTAGCTAGGACACAACACGATTACATTTTAGAAACTTAAGTTTACAGTAACCTCGGGATTGTCTCACAGCTGTACGTTATGTCCTGTTTGGAAATACAAACTGCATTTGTACAACTCTTATAGAAAATGTACAGATATGATTGTTGTCAGAAGTTTCTAAAATTACAGATTTTTTAAGTTAAATAAGAATGGAAAACTTTCCAACACGAAATAAGAAGAAGTACCCGTTTCATAGATATTTCCTTTTTTGGTTTTGCGGTTTGTTTGTCTTTCTTCCTTGTTTTGTATGTTTGCATTTTTGTTTTTGTTTGTTTTTATCGCCATAAATATCACTTTTCTTATGAAAGTAAGTGAGAACCGAACAGTCAATCAAAAGAAAGAACAATCCATGGACAATGGCAACATCGGACACACTAAGAAACAAGGGCACCACTTGAGACGGGACAAAAAAGAAAAATGAAGACCCACATACAGATGAACAACACGGACCCAATAAAAACCATGGGTGAGATCAGGTGTTCCGGTAGAGTAAGCATCTCCTGTTTCTTATAAGACATATAGTTTATTTCTTCATATGCATTTATTTCTATTTTTTACTTGTTGTATTTTCTTCTTTTTGCAGGAACGAGCGGGACACTGTGGTATAATAGAAAGCAGAATTACTTTTGTAGAAATAACCAGTCTATAGATATACAGCGTGGGATAAATAATTGATCGTATTCACTCTTAATTGGGTGTTGTTAATCTTTATTTGTACAGAAAGAAAAAAATACCATCAATTGCAAATTTAAAGAAGAAAATATACGCGTGAACGTTCTAAGATAAGACAGTGCCGCTAAAACAATTAAACTGACAAATTTATGTTCTCACCTAAACGATTTTTAAGAAGATACTACGAAACTGTGGTAATTAAGCCGTTATCACCATTACAACAATATCCGTTTACGGTAAAACGTTGTCGTTATCGACTATATGATTGTCGTAAATATGCAAATCAACCTTTATGTTACAAAGCGGTGAAATATTGCCATTTGGAATAAAGTAAAAACCTGGAGTATGGAAGTAGATCGCATGTTTATGTTCAAGACTTCATTAAAAGAAGATACATTTAACATGAGACAACGTAGAATACCGAAGGAACAAAGGAGTGAAATTTACAAAAATCGACGTCCAAAGGCATGGCCAAAACGAGAACACAGAAAACAATGACGCCAGACACAAAACAACGACGTTAGACAGACCCAAAGCACAGAAACAGAAATCACAACATTCAAAACAAAGCACTCACAGTGTGAACTCCAGTGAAACTAGGAGTGACATCAGGCGCTCCGGACGGGTAAGCATGTCCTGCTCTGTTAACAGCACCCGTAACACTGTAAGTGGGTCAATCCAGGAAAATGTCAAAGTAGGTAGTCAAACCCGGTAAACAGTGAATCTAGCTGAAAATGTCCACTTTCATTTGGGATACTGACACGTCATATCTTTCGATGATGTTGTGGTGACGGCCATATAATTTTTTGAGGGATGAAATTAACATAGGTTGAACAAATACCCGAATAAGCAGCTTTCGGGAATTTGTTTTTGTTCTGTTCAAAAAATCACTGTACAAACTACACGCTCAACAGTAACGAATCAACTGTGAAATGTACACTCCATAGGCTGGAGAGGTAGGTATATTGCTGCTAAGAAATGGAAAGTTCACAATCATCACGCTTATCATACAGCTTACAATTCAAACGTCCATATTCGTCAATATACAAAAACAGATCTAGATACGAAGCTGAAGTAGGTGTTTCAGTTGTGTCTTTAATTTCAAGCTCATTGGGATAGATCTGATGTAAAGATGTAAATACTCCTTAAATTTAGGATTATTAAGAGAAAGTACATCGTCTGTGTAGCGGAAGCTGAAATTAAAGGACTGGGCTAAATATTTTTGTTTTCTTTGAATAAGCCCTTGTAAAAACTTGGCCTCGTACGAGTAAAGGAAAAGGTCAGCTAAAAGCGGCGCACAGTTAGTTCCCATAGGAATCCCTATTGTCTGTTGGAAAACACGACCTCCGAATTCGACAAGAGTATTGTCGATAAAAAATTCTAACATTTTGATTACGTCAGTCTCGGTGTGCTTCTTGTTTGAATCAGTGTGGTTCTTAACAAAATATGGCTTGTCTTTCCCCATAACTAAATAGGTGTATCTGAGTTCTCCATTTTTAGTGCAGAAACATTGATGTATTAAATCTGCAATTACTGTTTTAAGTTTATTGTGTGGCAGGGTTGTATAAAGTGTAGAAAAGTCAAAGGTTTGAATGCTATGGCAATGGGTAAGACTGTTTGAGGATAGCTGTTCAAGAGAGATCTTTTGAATTTTAAGAATCACATTTGATTTACACCGCTTGTGGAGTAAGCTTTATTGCAGAAATTTTTCATGCCATCTCTGACTGCGGTCAACAAAGTAGTGAGGAGCTGTGAAAGAGGTTTAGTGGTGCATCTGGAAGACCCGGCAACTGTTTGTATGGATTCTTATGAAGTTTAGGTACCAAGTAGATGTAATGGAGTTGATTGTTTCCATCATTGGCTTTAATGCCAAATGATGCTATAACTGAAGTGTGATTTTTTACAATCTCATCCCTCGATATTGTAGTAGGGGTATAGGTAGGGTTTCCAGATGAACTGTCGATGCCCATCTCCTTCACAAGGCAGTCGAGTCAGAAGCTTTGTCTGCAGACTCCTATCTTATTTACTGAAATCTATTGTCTGTATCAGGTATTAGGTTTACTTTAGGGACATACAAGTAGTTTTCTCTATGGATATGTAGTGTACACCAGAAAGATGTTCCCATTAATATGTTCTTTGTTTTGGTCTGTTGTTCCATTAATATGTTCTTTGTTTTGGTCTGTTGTTCCATTAATATGTTCTTTGTTTTGGTCTGTTGTTGTATATTTGGTTTCTGCAGATTCCACATCGAATGTCTCTGCAATGCTATCCACATCGAATGTCTTTGCAATGCTATCCACATCGAATGTCTCTGCAATGCAGATCAACTCAAAACAACTGGAACACAAAAAAGTGGTGGACCATTATTCTTCGAGAGTAACATCAGCCTAGTTCTAAAGTACTTCAGTGCTGGTCCGAAAACCGATTATTTGATGATTGGCGTAAAATATGTAAATAAACCTTCATTTGACAAAGCGGTGAAATATTGTCATTTGGAATACAGTTAAAACCTGAAGTATGGAAGTAGGTCGCATGTTGATGTTCAAGACATCCATGTTAACGTGAGCAAACTCCTTTTTTTTATTTACTGAGATTTGCCCGTATCACTGAGGTATTAGGTTTACTTGAGGTAAATATAAGAAAAATTAATCTATCGGGACATGTAGCGTACACCATAAGGACGATCCTCGTTTTTCGTCTGGTAAATAATCTAATGCCAAAGTTGCTGATAGAGTACCAGAAAACAAAATCCAAAACCAATTGAAGACGTAGCTTTTTACGAGGGATATGCTTCTTAGTTTCAGTAGACAAACTTTTATAGATTATTGCAAGTTTTCAAATGAACTCAGTTTTTTGGACCAACATTTAAAACACTGGACTACTGACTACTAAGTTGGTGAATGAAATACAGTAGGGTGCAGACATAACCTCTCGTCCAAGTTAACTTGGGGAGCAGTCATGAGAACAGTCCTAAGTTAACTTGAAGTTAACTTGGAGCAGTCATAGAATCCTGACTGCTCTGACCAGTCATAGAGCCCTGACTGCTCTAACCTGTCATAGAATCATGACTGCTCTGACCTGTCGTAGAGCCCTGACTGCTCTGTATGGCGCGGTATTAGCGTCAAAAATAAAAAGTTTTGCCTATCCTAAAGTATTTATGCCTAGCCTTAAATAAAGTTATGCCTAGCCTAAAATAAGTTTTGCCTAGCCTAAAGTATTTATGCCTAGCCTAAAGTATTTAAGCCTAGCCAAAAGTATTTATGCCTAGCCTTAAGTATGGTGCGGTATTAGCGTCAAAAATAAAAAGTTCTGCTTAGCCTTAAAAGTTTATGCCTAGCCTAAAATAAAGTTATGCCTAGCCTAAGGTATTTATGCCTAGGCAAAATTATTTATGCCTAGCCTAAAGTATTTTTGCCTAGCCTAAAGTATAATTATGCCTAGCCCAAAACAGTTATGCCTAGCCTCAATAGTTTAGCCTAGGCACCAGTAATTTTGCTGGGCCAATCATCTGCCTTGTAACAAAGGATTGCAGAAGCTGGACCGCATTTCAATGCTTCGAGCGGATTTTCGGCCATAGTATACTTTAGGGGTCCCATTACTTTAAGGTTGTTATATTTTTATACCTCCGCTTTAGAGGGCGGTATATAGTGATCAATGTGTCCGTTCGTCCGTCCGATATAGGGGCGACAACTCCTTCTGAACCACCTGGTAAAATTCAATGAAACTTTCACAGAATGTTCAGTACATATTGCCATTATGCACCATCTATTTAAAAATTGTTTTGATCTTTTTTTTTATAATGTTATTTTATTATCAAATAGCGGAGTTCATCCGCTAGACATAGGGTACTTACTTCCTAGACCACTTGATGAAATTCACTGAACTTTCACAGAATTTTCAGTACAAATTACCATAGTGCACCACTATTTCAAAATTTAATTTGATCATTTTTTTCTGGGATCAAAGTGGGGAGCGGGGGTATACATTTGTAAGCTTTGTCCATAGTTTTTTCTAGTTTATCTATTTCTGGAAACAAATGGGGAGCGGGGGCACAGGGGCCGGTTACATACGATATTGATAGACCGGGTCCCATATATATGTATATCGTATGTTACCGGCCCCTGTGAGCGGGGGTGATATTTGTGACCTTGTCCATAGTTTTTTTTTTCTAGTCGTATTAACCTTGGTTGGTTTAGGTAAGTTTTAAGGTTATGGGTAAGGGTTACGGTTTTCGGTCTAGGGTTAGAATTAGAATAATGAAAAGATTAGCCTAATAGGACAGGGACCCCTAAAGTAAACTAAGGCCAGATTTTCTTCAAGATGGAGAGTGAGGATCTAACCCACGTGGAGGATTCAGATGAATCTGATATTCCAAGAATGTGCATGCAGTATACTGTAGCATCCCGGTGAATCTGTACACTGTGCAATCAGGGTAGCGACTAAATGTACGCGGGTGGTGCAAAACAAACTAAAAAGAGGCGTACAGACGAAAAGTATGTTGATCAATTTTTTGTTTTATAAGGACATTAAATTCTACTTTTATTACTAATATAATTTTTGTAAGTGCCAGTCGACACATGTGTAAATTTTAGGCTGTCTTGATTGCTTATAAATGTATAATTAACCAAAGTTTCACTGTACGCAACTTCAGCAGGGTAATCGAACTGTACGCAGGGTATGAGTATGTTAACAGATAAATTAACGTATTATGCCCTAAAAAGAATATGTTAAGCCTGAGAGGAACCTAAATGCCTTTTCAGTTAATTTGCACTAATTACTAATACGAGAATCAATTGACTTGTGAAAGCCTATACCCAAAGGACAAAAACAACATAAAACACTAGGATACTAACAATATGGTCTAGATGAAAATGAGTTTAAAAATTTACTAGCAAAAAGTGAGAAAGGGGAAATCCTACAACAAATATAAAACCGCCATTTTTTTTATTAAACGCAAATTAAGACAACCTTACAAAGATACAACCAATTGCACCGCAGTGTAGCACTTTATATATCGTAACGAGTGTTTGTAATTGATAGTAAACTCAAACATAGTTGAAACGTAACGAGCGCTCTCATTGGTCCTTTCAACTGAACATTTTCCTTTATGTTAAAAAAAGAAATTATGAATGAAAACTTGTTCGCTGTGGAATGAGGGCAATGCCATACAATTAATGTTAGTCAGTTACGAGAATGAGTTCAAGTTTATGATTTGTTAATATAAAGTTGAACTATATTATTTTCATGTCAATTCAAAGAAAAACTTACATTGTTTTTTTCTTTGGCAAAAATCGCATGCTCCCCCAGTTGAAAAATCAAATTTAACAAGCTTTAAAAACAAATCCTAGTCAAAACTTGAAAGGGTATCTTTTGTGTAAGATGATTTTATTATTATTATTTTTTTTTACATTTGATACAGATATTGTGAATTTGATTTGAAACAACAGAATCAATGTCAATTTATAATTTTATTTGGTCGTGGGGATATGGGTTTTTTTTCACAATTAAAATATTTGTTCACAGCAACAAATGATTATCTAATTTCTGCTGGTACATTTCAACTTCAATGTTCTACTTGTGCATTTGTTACCAACCGTTTCGACGGTCTCATCAGTAGATTATCGAAATATGAACACCACGACATTTTCAAAAGTGCATAGATGATCATAGATGTTCCAGACCATAAGCGTATTTAGACCGTACGCGTACGGTCCAGACCATACGAATATTTTTTCAAAATACCCATACGGCCCATATAAAGTCTTGCGTGTTCTTGGATAATATATCAATTAATTAATACAATGTATATAATATTATTTTATGTATTATAAGCTCTTATGTTTAGAAACAACAAAGATTTTCTAAAAATCGTTATTTTATAGAAAATAAGAAAAAGTAAGAAGTTACCGTATAATTTTTTGGAAGATTTAAGATAAAATTTGAGATAAAATAATAAAAAAAATAGTGTTTCGTAAAAAATAAATTTGATATTAATTAAAATAAAATATGTGGTCTTCTTGTCTGAAAATCTGAAAATCTTGTCTGAGTAAAACATCCTTGAATACCGCCTTTAAGAATCAACAACATATTTCCTGATTACCCCAAAAGGGTGCAAATTCCAAAATCTCATATAGAGACAGCTGAATAAAATAAATGCGGAAATAGCACAGTGTTCCAAAAAGGAATACCCTCTGTCAATGAACAAAACTTTTATAACTTGAAGATCTGACATTTTGCTTTTATATATACCGTTTGCAAGCTTTGCTCACTATTATAAAGCCATGCCTTCATTGTGTTTGTCATATATTTTCATATTCTTTCAAAACATGTATTTCAACTTTTCTGTAATATCATTTTATTAAAAATCTAGGATCATATATGTCATCCCGATTTCCCGTCGTTCAGTAAAATAAGCAAACCCTGACTCTAATTAATTACAATCCCGCTTAATTTGTTTGAACGTTCACATGTGTGTTCAATTCTGATACATGTATATAATTAAGTATTAGGGAATAATTGTGAAGTAAGAAATGCATAATTATACATATAAAAGTTGAAAGCATAAACGAAGTTCGATATGAAATAAAATATACAAAATTATACAACTCTAGACGCTTTTTTATACTGTTGATGGTATGAAAGAATAATGAAGTTTTTGTATTTATCTGTTCAAGAAACCTATCTTTTTTGCAGACCCGCCGTTAAATAGCCTAGGTGGCCGAGTGGTCTAGGGCGCTGGACATAGTACAGGCGGTGTTGCCATAGATGACAACAAGCAGGGGTTCGAATCCAGCCGAAGACCTTGCTGTATTTTCCGATGTTAACAGGTTTAAAAAGATGATTTTCATCACTGTTGGCATTCGGAATCATACATTCTACCTTTGCAGCTCACCTTACCAACACATTATCATACATATTATATAGAGCTGTGTGCAACACTATTATCTATACGCCGTTAAATTCCACTGCTTACAATGTGCTTTTCTCGTATCCTGATTACATTTTCATCCCGAATCAATGGCCTTAATATAACGCCATTCCAATTCCGGAAGTTAAAAACGGCATTTGAAATCATCAACTGAAAACAATAAAATATTTGTATGCAGTAAAATTAAAACTAAATATGTAATTGAAGATTCTATGTTAAATACTAATTTTGAAGATAGGAAAAATATATGCAGAATGAGAATTAGTGATCACTTTTCAGAAATAGAAAGAGCCAGATATAAAAAAAATTAGAAGAGAAAATAGAATTTGTAAATACTGTGATTTAAATCAAATAGAAGATGAAACTCATTTCTTTTTTCAATGTCCAAAATATAACCTGATTAGACAGGAATTTAAAATAAAAAAAAATGTAAATACTTTTGAAAACAATAATAATAAGTAAACAATACAAATATTGTTGAGATATTATCTTCATCGGATCACTTGCAATATGTTGCTCCATTTATAATAAAGTCACTTATACTGAGAAAAGTGGACAAATGATTGCATGGTTCACCATCAACAATATAAAAAAAAGTTAAATATACGTATAGAGCTGTATAATTTTGTATATTTTATATTATGTTGTATTTCGTCTTTATGTCTGTATATATGTTTCAACCCCCATGGGTAAAATTATGCATTAAATAAATAAAATTGTTCCTACAATATTGGACGAAAGTTTTATTAAATATGTGAGCCTTGTCAGATGTAATTAAAAAAATACTCCCAAAAACAAAATACTTCTACCCGCTCTTCTACAATATTGTACAAACATCCAAAGTAAAATAAATTGTTTATTTATGTATCTAACAATTCATATCTACCTGGTGTTATTATCAGGCAAAAATTAATTTTCATTCAAACGCTAGAGCTATTTTTACAAAAGACACGCCTCTCTCTGATGGACATGCAGGTGAATAGGCGCGGATTGCATTGAAATCATTGTTTTGTCGATTGAACCAATGAAATCGTATTTTACATATATTGTTTATGTTTTGTTACTGCTTGCTAAGTTTTGTTACAAATAGGTGTTTACATTGTCAAAGCGCTAAGCTGCTGTGCAATTGGTTGTGAGAAATAAATAAAAACACACAGGAGCTCCACAAAACTAACTTAGTACTAGCAGTGTAAGTAAAAAAGGACAATTCTGCCACAAGACCATTTTCCAAGCAGAAATCCTGCATAAGACCCCAAATTTTGTGCCCCGGGATGCAAATGGGTCTTGAGCGAGTCGGGGATGCTGAAAAGTGCTTGGAGGCAAGGACCCACCAAATTAGATTTAACAAGAAGTGATATGGATTGAAATACATATCAACTGGTCGATTCTATTTGTATAACTGTAGTTTTTAAAAGTTGTGGCAAGTGCTTATAGTTCTGTAGATTGTCATTTCAGTACCTTTTTTCCATTATAGGCACAAGTGGGAGACGTAGATTAACATTTTACTATATGGAAAAAGCACTTTGAAATCATTAAACTAATTTTTTTATACGCTTTCAAAAGTCCCTTTTGAAAAACGGCGTCCGGTAGGTCTGCATTTCATTAAATAATAGGCGCAAGCTTTATTTTGGCTATAGTGGCATCACATAGACATATCTTAGTCCCTGTCCCAACTTAAGAATATTTGCTATGAATACCCTCTATAGTTTGAATTTTGCATGTGTCTGCATTTTGATTCCCTTGTCTAAATTTTTCTCTCACATCGAAAAATTTACATAATAATTTAAAATAGACTAAAAAGTAAATATCTACAACAAATTTTAATGTCATGACGATCGAACTTAAGCATATCTGCTTTCACATACGTTATTTTTTTTTTCACAAAAATATTTTCTTTAAAAAATTAAAATTTCCAGGTTTCAAACTTGACATTGAGAGGCTATATTTAGAACACATAAAAACTAATATATTGTAGGTTCATTTTCATTTCTGCATAATAAAAGACATTATAACAGTGTTATGGGGAAATTTGAAATTGAAAATTTGAAAGTCCTACTTCCTATTCCGTCCACAGTTCCTTATCTCCCTAAGCTTCACTACCTGCCCACAATCTCTATTTGTGGGTCTGTTCCCATATGAGACATAAGATGAATTTTTAAAACAAAATTTATGCGAATGATTCACCTGTTCACTGTTCACCCTTGATTGGTCAAGTACGTGC
>MJUU01051667.1:174396-188424 GCA_002080025.1 Modiolus philippinarum | reverse complement strand
CCAAGACATCAAAATGGCAGCCGTTGCCATGGAAACGGGCAAAAAGGCAGGAAAATTGAAAGTGCTCGGAATTGGATGAAACTTCACAGAAAGGTGGCCCAACTTGTATAGAACTGGTTTCTAGTCCTGAATTCTGATATGGGAGTTCGTTTGGGAGACTTTTGTATCAGCATCCTGATACAGTTATAAATTTTTATTATTGTTTCTTTCTTTCTTTCTTTCTTCCAATGATTTTTGTCCGGCTTCGTTCTCAGAGATGCCTGGACAGAATTCATTCATATTTGGTACAAAGTTGGATCACCTTATGAAGTTGTGTCTCCACCAAAACAATTTTCAAAATGGCTGCCATTTTCAAGATGGCTGACAAGTAACGTCAGTGTTTTGAATTTGCCCAATTTCCATAAAAATCCTAAAATCTCAAACATGCCTTGACAGAATTCATTCATATTTTGCAGAAAGTTGAATCACCATAAGAAGATGGGCATGAAAAAAAAATCAAAATGGCCGACAAATCCAAGATGGCCGCCAAAATACGTCAAAATTTCAACTTTGACCGATTTCAATGAAAATTGATTTCTAGGTAGATTTTGGCGCTGCAAACAGGGTGGAATCATCAAATTGGCTGTCGGGGCGACATCAGCTATTGCTTGCAATTGCAAATCTAGTTATGTCGCCCCAGACGTAGTCGGGGCGACATATTGTTATTGTATTGTTTCTTCTTTTTATTATTCTTTGTTATTATTGTTCTTCCACACTTTCTTGTCCGGACAATTTTGAGAGAACGGTTAGATGTTATCAAATGAAACTTGGCAGGAAGTTAGATCACCATAACGCGGAGCGCAGGCTACGAAAAAAAATTTCAAAATGGCCGCCAAAATTAGTCAAATTTCAACGTTGTCCGAATTCAACGAAAATTGATTTCTAGGTAGATTTGGACACTGTGAACAAGATGGGAGCATCGAATTGGCTGCCAGGCGGCATCAGCTATTGCTTGCAATTGCAAATCTAGTTATGTCGCCCCAGACGTAGTCGAGACGACATATTGTTTTTGGTCCGTTTCTTTGTTATTATTATTTTTCTTTATTCTTTCTTTCTTCCAAGGATTTTTGTCCGCCTGTTTTCTCAAAGATGCCTGGACAGAATTCAATCATGCTTGGCACAAAGCTGGACCACCATGAGAAGATGTGCATGCACTGGCAAATATTTTCAAATGGCCGCCATTTCTAAGATGTCCGCCCTTTTACGTTGAGAATTGGAGGATTCAATATCTCAGGAACTGTATTGAAGAATTTGTTCATATTGTACATAAATGTTCAGTTAGATGAGAGAAAGGAATTTATGCGAAAAAATTTTCAAAATGGCCGTCATTTTCAAGATGGCCGCCCAAAATACGTCAAAATTTGAACTTTGTCCGATTTCAATGAAAATTGATTTCTAGGTAGATTTTGGCGCTGCAAATAGGATGGAATCATCAAATTTGCTGCCAGGGGCGACATCAGCTATTGCTTGCAATTGCAAATCTAGTTATGTCGCCCCAGACGTAGTCGGGACGACATATTGTTATTGGTCCGTTTCTTTGTTATTATTATTATTATTATTACGCTTTCTTTCTTTCTTCCACCTCTTTTTGTCCGGCTTATATCTCAATGATGCCTGGACAGAAATCATTCATATTTGGTACAAAGTTGGAACACTACCTGGAGGGGTGCATGCAGGAAAAATTTTTTTCAAAGTCGCCGCCATTTCCAAGATGGCGACCAAAATACAAAAAATTCGAAATTTGTCCAATTTCAATGAAAATTGAAATTTTCTCAATCATGCTTGGACAGAATTTAATCATATTTGGCACAAAGTTGGATCACCATCTGGAGGGTGTATGAAAGGATTTTTTTTTCAAAATGGCTGCCATTTCCAAGATGGCCGCCAAAATATGTAAAATTTCAACTTTGTCCGATTTCAACGAAAATTGATTTCTAGATTGATTTTGATTCTGCGAACAAGCTGGAATCATCGAATTGGTTGTCAGTGGCGACATCAGCTATTGCTTGCAATTGCAAATCTAGTTATGTCGCCCCAAACGTAGTCGGGACGACATATTGTTCTTTGCCTGTTTCTTTATTAATATTATTATTATTATTCATTATTGTTCTTTCTTCCACCTATTTTTGTCCAGGGATTTTCTCTGAGATGCTTCAACAGAACTCATTGATACTTGGCACAAAGTTGGACCACTAAGAGAAGATGTGCATGCACCACCAAAATTTTTCAAAATGGCACCGGTTGCCATGGAAATGGCAAAAAAGGCGGGAAAATCAAAGTGCTCAGAATTGAATGAAAATTTACAGAAAGGTTGCTTAGGACATGGGGGAAAGGTTTCCGATGTCCAAGACTTCAATATGGCACCGGTTGCCGTGGAAACGGTAAAAAAGGTGGGAAAATCAAAGTGCTCAAAATTGGATGAAAATTTACAGAAAAGTTGTATAGGACATGGAGGAAATGTTTCCAATGTCCAAGACTTCAATATGGCACTGGTTGCCATGGAAACGGCAAAAAGGCTGGAAAATCAATGTGCTCAGAATTGGATGAAAATTTACAGAAAGGTTGCTTAGGACATGGGGAAAGATTTCTGATGTATAAGACTTCAATATGGCACCGGTTCAATGGAAACGACAAAAAAGGCAGGAAAATCAAAGTACTCAGAATTGGATGATTAATTCATTTTCAACAAAAAATTGATTTCTAGGTAGATTTTGATGCTGCGAACAAGCTGGAATCATCTTATTTGCTGTCAGGGGCGACATCAGCTATTGCTTGCAATTGCAAATCTAGTNAAATTTTTTTCAAAGTCGCTGCCATTTCCAAGATGGCGACCAAAATACAAAAAATTCGAAATTTGTCCAATTTCAATGAAAATTGAAATTTTCTCAATCATGCTTGGACAGAATTTAATCATATTTGGCACAAAGTTGGATCACCATCTGGAGGGTGTATGAAAGGAATTTTTTTACTTGGCAAAAAGTTGAACCTCCATGAGAAGATGTGCATGCACTAACAAAAATTTTCAAATGGCTGCCATTTTCAAGATGGCCACCATTTTACGTCAAAATATTGAGGATTCAATTAATCAGGAACTGAATGGCAGAATTTGTTCATATTTTGTATTAATGTTTAATAAGATGAGAGGAAGGAAATCATGCAAAAAAAATTTGCTAAATGTCCGCCATATTCAAGATGTCCGCCAAAATACGTCAAAATTTCAACATTGTCCGATTTCAACAAAAATTGATTTCTAGGTAGATTTTGACACTACAAAAAAAATTGAATCGACTTGGACGTCTGGGTCGACATCAGCTATTGCTTGCAATTGCAAATCTAGTTATTTGTTTTTTTTTTCGTCTTTTTAATATAAAAATAAAGTGTTTTTTAAATGCAATGTAGTGGTATGGCAACGAAAATCACACATGATGAACCAAATTATGGGACTGGCAGAGCAAGAAATAAAAGCATACTTTGAATTAAAATTAATTACGTTTTTTGTTTGTTCTATTTGATGAAAGTAATATTATTGTAAAATAATTACTAAATTGGTATTCATGATAATTAACACATTTTGTAGAGATCAGATAGAAGTAATTGTAACTGTTAGGAAAGGTTTATTGCCATCACCAACAAGTACAAATGTACGTACTTTATTACTTTATTGATATTATGTCATATTATGTTTAACATTAGATGATTTCAATTTGTACATGTTATTTTTATGTAGTATTAATTGTACTTCACATTAATGGATTTCATTTCCGACTTTTACTCCATTGGTAAACTAAGAAATCACTTGACGTTTCTTGTCTGATTAATTGAAAGAGGTAACAAGGGCGTTGAACATGGTTGTTTTACGTCGTTGGAGTTAAATCAAATAAGCAATTTTTTCGAACATTTTGTGAAATACATTCATCTCCAGTTTATGATAAATTAATAAGGGAACAACCGTTTGTTTTTAAAGGGGACTAAAAAATCGTTATTTTTAGCTCAACTGGTCTAAAAGGCCATGTGAGCTTTTGCAATCACTATGCGTCCGGCGTCCGTCTGTCCGTCCGTCAACAATTTCAAAAATCTCCTCTAAAACCGCTGGGCTGAATATAACCAAACTTGACTTGAATCATCACCAAGGTATGGCTTCTCGAAATTGTGTTCGATAAGTCCGCTGGTGAAACAACATGGCCGCCATTGCTAGAAATAGAATGTAGGGGTAAATTGCAGTTTTGGGCTAATAACTCGAAAACTGTTACAGATGAATGTTATAGATGAAAATGATCAGCATAAGATCTACCTACCGTGCGATTTTGAAGAAAATCTAAAGACCCGTCTCGGAGTTATAGCCCTTTTCCGTAAGATTTTCAAATTTTTGCATTTTTTTATTTTGTATTTCAAAAAGTGTAAGAGATAGAGGCCAAATGTAAATTGCAAAAATGTTTAGCATATCAAGATCTACAAACCCTGAAATTTTGAAGAAAATTCATAAACCTTTGTAGGAGTTATTGCCTTTTTTCACCGATTTTTTTTTTTAATTTCGTATTTTTCTTCTTTTATTTCTTAACTATAGAAATGGAGGTTAAGTGTAAAATGATGAAATGTTCGCCATGCTTCGGCGACTTCAAAACTGATATTGAAAATAGTTCGTTGACCGTAATTTTCAAAATGGCCACCAAAAAGGCGGGAAATTCTACATTATCCGATTTCAATGAATTTTGGTTTCCACATAGGTATTGATGCCGCAACTTCAAAACTGATGTTAAAAATTGTTCGTTGATCGCCATTTTCAAAATGGTCGCCAAAATAGGTGGAAAAATTCAACATTGTCCGATTTCAATGATATTTGGTTTCCAAATAGCTATTGATGTCACAACTTCAAAACCGATGTTTAAAAATATTCATTGACTGCCATTTTCAAAATGACCGCAAAAAAGGCTTGAAAATTCAACATTGTCTGATTTCAATTAAATTTGGTATCCAAGTGGATATTGATGTTACTACTTCAAAACTAGTGTTGAAAATTCTTTGTTGACTGCCATTTTCAAATGGCTGCCAAAAAAGGCGGGAAAATTCAATGTTGTCCTATTTCAATGAAATTTGGTTTGCAAATATATATTGATTTTACGACTTCAAAACCGAAATTGAAAATTGTTCGTTGACCGCAATTTACAAATTGACGTCTCGACTTCAAAACTGGTATCGAGAGTGGTCCTTAGCAAGAAAGTTTCTTTGTAAAAAAATAGCTCAACAAAGAAATATAGAAAAATATGATCAGACTTGTACAGTTCAAGATATTGGTGGTGCTCGAGCTACGAAAGTTTGAGAGATTGAACTTACAATGTTAGCTTGATTGTGGCAACTGAAAGCCACGAAGGCGATACAGGCTCCTGTGAGCCTCTGGTTATGAAATCTTTGAGTTTGAACTGGTTATGAAATCTTTGAGTTTGAATTTTTTTCTATATCGGAACAATCCTGTCGTTTTTTTTTCCTTTTTTTTTGGGGGGGGGGGTTGTTCATGCCAGAGATTTATCTTTGTTATTTTATTCAGACTTCTCCTGTCCTGATAAAATTTATCATTAAATTTATTATCTTGAATTTTTTTTTCGGAATTCCTTCCCAATTCACTCTCCCAAAAAATCAAATTAGACGAAAATCTAAATCATGTAAACATTTTTTCACTTTAATCTACATTTCTTCTAATTAAGTCGCTCAAACAAAGTTTGGCGACTTCTTGTGTTTGCACCGTTTCTTATTATTATGTCACCCCAGGGGTGACATGTTGTTATTCTACGTTTCTTCTGATTATTATGTCACCCCAGACTTTGTCGGGGTGACATGTTGTTATTCTACGTTTCTTCTGATTATTATTATTATTATTATTCTTTTTCTTCTTCTTCCAATAATTCTTGTCCGAGCGATTATCTTGAGATGGCTGGACCAATTGGTTTCAAACTTTGCACAAAGTTGGAACACCATCTGAAGATGTTTATTATGCGTTTGAAATTTTCAAAATGGCCGCCATTTCCAAGATGGCCGCCACAATACGTCAAAATTTCAACATTGTCGGATTTCAATGAAAATTGATTTCTGGGTAGATTTTGACGCTGCGAATAACATGGAATCATCGAATGGGGAGTCTGGGGTGACATTGGCTATTGCTTGCAATTGCAAATCTAGTTCTTATTATTATTTTTCTTATTCTTCCAATACTTCTTGTCCGAGCGATTATTCGGAAGTGGCTTAACAAAATGATTTCAAACTTGGTACAAAGTTGGATCACCATCTGAAGTTGTATGCTGTGCGTTTAAAATTTTCAAAATGGCCACCATTTCCAAGATGGCCGCCAAAATACGTTAAAATTTCAACTTTATCAGAAGTCAACGAAAATTGATTTCTGGGTAGATTTTAATGCTGCGAACAACATGGAATCACCAAATTAGTTGTCTGGGGTGACATCGGCTATTGCTTGCAATTGCAAATCTAGTTCTTCTTATTATTATTATTATTCCGCCTCAAAAATCATCTTGTCCAACCAAATTCTAAGAGATCACTAGCCCAATCATAATCAAACTTCACAGGTAGATAGACCACCACCCAAAGATGTGCTCTTGGGTGTTGAAATTTTCCAAATGACCACCATCATTGGTCACTTTGAACTTTGACCCCAAATTTTATTATCGGATTAACTCTAACTCGGAAACTGTAAAAGATAGCTAATACAATGTAATAACAAAAATGTTAGTTAGGTCATGCCCGACATTTGTTACATTTAGACCGAAACTCTATAGTCAACCGTTCAGGAGTTATGACCCTTGAAAATTTCATCATATCTTTTAAGTAGGTTTTTCTCGAAAACGGTAAGAGATAGAAACCTGAAACCTTTTCCATTCATCTTAGGTGATATGTTTTACATTTAAAAATGCCAAGGTCAAAGGTCATTGGTCACTTTGAACATTGACCCTTGATCTTGTCATTGGATTAACGCATAAACTATAATAGATAGTTGATAACATGTAATGGCAAAAATGTGTATCTTGTTAGGATCTACATTTGTTACATTGGGTCAAAAGTTATTGGATCAACCGTTTTGGGCCTATGGACCATAACCCGATTTTTGATGTCTGATTTCGGTTTTTTTTTTTGCTAATAGCTCAAATACCATTGAAGATACAAAGAGACATTCATACAAAAAGTGTTAAGGAAGATGTGACCTTCAAAAGGAGGTCAAGGTCAGAGTTCAAGGTCATGACCAAAAACTTTATTTAACATAAAAGAGTCAATAAATGTACATATTAAGCTTAAACTGTTGATCAATGATGAGAATATTATGACGCAACCTCCGGGAAAGACCTGGAATTGTTTTTGAACAATTGACGTAATAGTTTTCTCAAAAATGGGTGGTAAAAATTCAATGGAACTGATATGTATTTCAATGTAATTTAAAATTTTGATATAATTACACACAATAGAGGAAGTGCCTTACTTCATAATATAAAAATGGAAATGATTTTCTGATGCAACCACAAAGTGTGTACAGGTTAATAAAAATACTGATATCACTGATAGACAAAATCATGACGAGTTTTAAGTCTTAATTCTTAAATTGAGGACGCATTGTTCTTTCAGAGAACATTTAAGAATTAATTCTGGTTGGGCGACTTCTGTGTTTGCTTGCAAACACATTATCACTTGTTACATTATGTGTTTGTTGTTCACCTCTTACATTTTAATCAAATATCCACTGCATTTGTTCAGTTGAGGTTGACGTACATATGCACGATTCTTCATAAAATAATTCGACAGAAAATAATAGAAATTAAATTGGGAAGAAGTTTACATTAAAGCAACGTTTTTGTATTGACTTGCTTTTAATTTAAACATAATAACGGTTAAGCCGCCTTAAATCACAAAAAAATGTGTTCAATTAGAATTGAGTGTGCCGAAGTTATTTCTTCCCTCGATGAGATGAAGTATTCCTACCGTTTCTAATTTCAGCTATTTCAGTGAGGTAAGATACCTCTTGGATATAGTTGCAAGTCATAATAAAATCAGACGATCAATTCATTTGCAAAAACATGACTTTTTGATATATACAGATAGAGATGTATGCTCTTTATTTTTCTTAGATATGGTGTACTTGTACATGAGATAATATCTCATGTGTACACTTTGTCCAATTACTATTATCTAAATTAATGTAAATTCTAAAACCTAAGGNTATTCGGATTTCGTTTAGTTTTATGCATTTTAAAAACTTTTTGAAATTAGGGATTGCCTTTGTTTGGGTTCTAGTGCTGCTGATGAGGAATTAATTTCCGAAATGGCCATACAGCTCATTAAAATTATTGCAGTTGGAGTTAACATATGTGTTATGGTCTCATGTTCATTTACTCCATATCCTTTCGTAAAATATATGAAATGTAGGCAGTCTTTAAATGTCGGTTAACGTTGATGGAATCTGAAATTGCCATTGTTTACGCTATGTAGGGGTCAAAAATTGATAAAATTACGAGGTCTAAAATGGAACCTTAACGGCGTTAGAGATATGGATAACGTAAGAGCCTTTCTGCATTTCGCCTTGGCTCTACGTCGAATTCAGAGATGTAATAGGCAGAACTAGTTAAGAAAATTTGATATAATAACTAAACAAGCTAGTAACTTGTCTTTTAATGTTTGCAGAGGGATTTCAAATTTCTTCATTCCTTCATCGTTTAGGTTTGCCAATTGTACTAGAGTAAGTTACACAAATGGAAGCTTTACCCTTCAAAAATTGACAAAATTTTACGACAAGCTAATGAATATTTTCTTTTTATTCACTAAATCTAACAGTTGGTTCCATCTAAAATGAATAATTTCTATGATAATACTTGTGTTTTGCGAAGTACTTTAAAGGAAACATAGGATTATAGTATATGAACATTTTGTGTGATCAGTATACCGTCCTCTTTCATGTTTACCCTAGTTACTATGTTTTTGTTGCGAGTTAATTATGTACTCTTGTTGCCATTTGTTTTTAATTTCTCGGCCAGGAAATGCCTCATGGCAAGACCTTTAATTCTGAACCATGCAGACACAGCAGGACTACCATTTAGCTACTAGTACTCCATTTAGCTACTAGTACTTGGAAAAAATGGGGTGCTTGTATCCCTTGTAAATCCAACATCAGGAGCCCTGTTAATATAAATGCGTTTTTATGTACATGTATTCATGTAACAAGTGTTATAAATGAAAGTTTTTGTAATTATATTGAAGGCCCCGCCATCGCTTTAAAATCACTAACAACAACATTTTATTTGATATGCCAGTGGCGGTTCCGGAGGAGGTGGAAAATATTTAAAATTCCTGGGTTTTTTTTTCGGAAAATTGTTTTCCGGGTCCCCCTTTTGGTAAAAATAATGAGCCCCCCTTTTTTTTAGCAGAAAGTCTAGATCCGCCACTGTACAGTGCACATATCTTCATGGATGTGCTGAACAGACAGACTCGTACGTATAATAGACCATTACAGATGTACAGATGGATTTCATGATTGCTTGTCTGTTTATGTCAAGAGTTTTTGTTTTTGAACTGTGAGCTAATTCCTGAAAGTTTTTTTAGCGAAATTATTGAAATTATTTGCAGCTTTGGTGTTCAAGTAGAAGTAAAAGGGAGATAATTCAATTATAGTGCGACTGCAACAACATTTTGTTATTAAAAATTGCGTCTGCATTTCTTTTCTTATTCAAGGAAGTTCATATAATTACATGTAATTAAGAATTTGAATTTCATATTCATATTTACAAAATTGTCTTCGCGTGTCCCATGATAATGAACAGAAAGAGAATGTGTAAAATTATAAATATGTGACACTATATATGTCTATAAGCCTTAACAAGAAATTCATGTGTCGGTAACATATAATGTTTTTTTTTGAAACAGGAAAGGTGTTACATGACACCAAAAGATGCAATACACCAAAAGAAACAAAAGTAACTCCTACTGATTTGCGTGTTTCAGATAGCTGAAGTTCATTTTTTTCAAAGCTCTCATAGACAGTTTTGTCAAAATGAATAAAACTAGAATAGTTTTCGTCTATGAAAAAATGTTATTAAAACAATATAATTGAGTTAACATAAATTGAGGGACTGTTAATTTTCGAGGGTATTCACCAGCCCAGTAGTGAGTACTTTGGTCCGATTTTATTTGGAAACTTGCAATATCTATTTTTTGTAGATTTTGTTGAAAACTTAAGGATTATCTCCCTATTGCAAAAAGCTTTTACAGCTATTTTGTTGCTATCCCCTCGCCAAACGTAGTTGGGAAGGGAATATAGCATCTCGCCCGTCCGTCCGAGTGGCCGATTGTCCGTCCGCTCGTCCCATCCAAGGTTAAAGTTTTCGTTAAGGTTTGAAGAGTGATTCTGCTTCAGATGGTAATTGGGTCACTCTGACCTACATTTTATGCTTCAATCATTCAGGTTAAAGTTTGCGTTAAGGTTCATATCTGAGTAACTACATGTGTCATATCAATCATCTTTGTTAAAAGGATGCGGCACTTGATGGTAATGATACTTCAGATGATAATTGGTTCACTTTTAACTACATTTTATGCTTCAATGACTCGGGTTGTAGTTTGCGTCAAGGTTCATATCTGAGATACTACATGTGTCACATTAATCATCTTTGGTCAGTGAATGCATCTTGAAGAGTCTTGCAGCTTCAGGTGATAATTTGGTTACTTTGACCTACGTTTTATACTTAACTGACTCGGGTTAAAAGTTTCCATTAATGATCGTATCTGAGATACTACATGTTACACATCAACCATCTTAATGTTCAGTGGATGTACCTTCGACATTCATGTATCTTTAGATTAATTCATGACTGATGGCGAGGGAAGTAGGTGTCGTTTTGAACTGCTCTCACTTCTAGATTTTTAAACATCTTTGAGTTAATAGTCTTCCAACTGTTCAGATTTTATCTGCACTGAAGAGGAATAAGTTGTCCAAATGGCCATATACAGAAACTAATTTTTACTGCAAGTTAGGTATATAATCTGGTATAGCAATACTGACCCAATACTTCTAGGATTTGTACTGAACTACACGGCCTGCATACCAACATTACTTATGTATAGAGTATGTACCTTTGCCGATTTTACAGTAAAATATTGGTATAGGTCATCAAAGTTAGTAACGGGATTTATATTATCTTTCAGATATTTCATTTTATTGACCTTTTTTCGCTTCGAAACTGAGGAACCGTTATACATTTTCAAGAAGTTGAGATGGAACTTCATTGCTATAACTGAATAAGGGTTCAAAAGATAAAAAGGTTGGGTATTGAAGGCCAATGCCTTGGACCCAAAACCTGAATGTCAAGTTTTATCAGTACAATAGAATAGGCCACAAGTTTCTACGACTTATATATTTAGTAGTATTTAGCTTTAACGATAACTCATAGACAGATCTTCGGATCTTTTGGAATCGAAATGTTATTGTGTCTCGTGAGCATTTTCATCGCTGCATTTGATCGCTTGTCTTTTATGGTCCCACGCAAAAGTGATAACAGGGCTCAACGTCGCCAATGGCCATTCACCTTTGCATATTAAGATAATAGAGCTCCCTATTCTCGATTACCTTTGTTTAAAAAAGATAAGGGAACTTTAAATCTTTTGGAGGCAATAAATAAAAAAGTAAACAAAAAAAAAATAATTAAAGTAATGCTCGATATGTAATGGTTGTTCACGACCCCGTATTCATGACAAAGTGGATGTAGCGTTGTTCAACATTTAGCAAGTGAATTCCGCTCAAACCGGTGCTAGGGGCCGTCTTGAACTTACTATGAGGTAGGAGTGTTTACTCTTTGTTGAAAGCCTCTTGGTGACTTCAATATGAAGAATAACAATGAAAGCGATGTTCCATTTGCCTAATCTTACCATGTATTAAAAGGGATTTTGACCCATGTACATTTACTCCATATCCCTTTATTTGTTCATTTAAAATGTAAAGGAAATGTAAGTCTTGTTAAGATATCAATAGAGGTTGTTGGCATTAGATTATAAATTGTACATATAGATTATTACATGGCATTTTTCATATCATGCCCTTTATCAGCACTAGGTCCTTATATATGCCCGAGAGCCGTCAGGCTCGAGGGATGATATATGATCGAGGGCTGATGAAGGGCGTGATATGAAAATGACATGTAATGATGTTTTTATCATATACTTCAGCAAAAGAAAGAAATCAACTGAAAAATAGTTTGAAGACTCAGATATATACATTGTCGGAATATAGTAATTTATTTGATGATCTTGAGAAACCGGTAGAAATGCGCGGTTTACAGTGCATGTTTCGCAGCGAGTACAAATAAATATGATATTTCCCGACAATGAGTACATATGTTTTTTTTTTATTATCCAGCAATTATTGAAAATTAATTTAAAAAGCGAATTCTTAGTAAAGCGGGACGACGGAATAAAGCTTTGCCTTATTTGGTATATCCGTGACGTCAAAGGAGAATTTACATTATGACGTCAAGATGTCGAGGTTTTCTACCGGCGCTTGTCTTTTCTTCGATCAAAATCGTTGATCGGTTAGCATACCTTGCAACTACCAAAAAAATATTTGTAGGGTTGTAATATTGTCTAGTAAATACTACCATAGCAAAACAAATTACAATACTTGTATTTTTGTTATTTTATATCATTTAATATGACAGTATTGTATGCAATGCTCGTTTTGGCGGAAACACGAACTCGCATGTGATAAAGCCTCCGAGTAGTGACGGAAAGACATGTGATAAATTCCGGAAATAAGCTTGATAAAGCTTTTTCAGCCCGCTAACTATCTTTATGTCTGTCCTTTCAAAGATTTTCATTATAAAATTCATGATTTATCGTGAGGTCAAAAAATCATTTATTTAGTCCAAGTATATGATAAAAAGCTTTATCAGTCCGCTCACTGTCAAATCACCTGTCCTTTCAGTGATCTTCATTATAAAACACATAATTTATCTTAGGGTGATAAAAAGCTTTTATTTAGCCTAAGTATATAATAAATGGATTTACTCTAATATTGATTATTTTTTAAAGTCTTGTGTCTGTTTGTTCGACATAATTTTGTGAATTTTCCGAAATGGCTACTTGTTCAGATAATGTATGTTCATCCTTAGAAGTACGAGTGGAAAAAGTATGTCCATGCTCATCAGATTTGCTGAAAGAGTTACGAAGAAACCTGTTCCTGTATAAAGTTGCAACTCGTTTGTTACATATGTATGACACGAAAATATAAAACCCTGTCAGCATATTAAAAAGGCTTATCAACACGGATAAAATGGACGCTGGAATAAACGCATCAATGAATTGGAATATCCAAGTACATCCGGTGATTGTAAATAACTTTAGGAAAATAAAAATGTCTCTTCTTTTATCACGTGTAGAGGATTCGTTTGATACTTGAGGAGAGTTGTGTATATGCCAAATTGCTACACAGAACATGATTGTATTCGCTATCAAAATAATAGCAATTGGACAAATAAATGTAGCGACAGCGGCGGTCTTAATAATCAGGAAACATATTGCACCACCATAGCCAATAGAATGATAATCTTCAACAATATATGTTACAATGATATTACAACCAACGATCACAGCCGGGAGACCAAACGCATATAGACTGTATTTTAACCTAATCTTAAACTCTGAATCTACGTTTATCATCAACTTGCTGGTGAAAACTCTACAAAGATGAAAAGTACATACGTTAAATGACGTAAAAACAGTCAACAGAAAATAGTGTGAAAGTATTCCAAATACTTTGCAAAAGCCGTCTTTTTCTCCATTGTATGTGCGTAACTGAATAAAAATGGTGCTTAACAGAAGTGCAATTGCAAGACTCATATTGTTTTGACCTGGAATGGTGCGTAGCACTTTGAATAATAAGTACGTTACAAGAGTCATAATTAAACACAATGCTGAAATTGCTGCGCATATGTTCGTCAAGAGAAATACGACATA
>MJUU01051667.1:129717-158573 GCA_002080025.1 Modiolus philippinarum | reverse complement strand
ACTTAAGCAGAAAAACTTAACGTGGCCACTAGACCGTGAAATTGAGGTCAAGGTCACATGACAAATGTCAGACTGGCATATACCCAAATAAATCTTGCTATAGGACAAATATTGTGAGTCTAGAGGCTACAGTTGCTGAGAAATAGACTTGAATGTAAAAATTTAACAAAGTCACTGAACCATGAAATTGAGGTCAAAGAAACATGACAGGTGTCAGACTGCGTGTACCCATATAGACTCCCTACAAACAAAATATGACGGGTCTAGGTGTAACAGTTACTGAGAAAAGGACTTGAATGTGAAACTATGTCGCAGATTTTCTAAGTTCACTGAACCATACAATTGAGGTCAAGGCAACACGACAGGTGTCAGATTGCCATGTACCCATATAGATCTCACTATAGACCAAATATGACAAGTCTAGGTATTATAGTTCCTGAGAAAAGGACTTGAATGTGAAACTATGTCGCAATGTTTATGTGCTTATTGAACCATGAAAACAAGGTCAAGGTCATCTAAAATATATGCTGCTGGAAAGGTCATCACTTGGTGGTGCTGTGGACCAAAGATGATGTTTGTAGGTATTACCCTTGAAAAGTTATGAAGGTTTTAGAAAAAAGTTTACGCCGCCGCCGCCGTCGCCGTCGCCGTCGCCGGATTGCTATACCTATGTCTCGCCTTCAGCGACTTTCGTCGCAAGCGAGACAAAAATTACGCAAATGTCCTTTATTTGCTTTACTCACAACACAAACAAATTAAATTTGTATTTAAGAATGGTCACTCCTCAAGTTTATAATATTAAGGATTTAAAATTGATACTTTTACTTATAAGAATATCGATCACATCCTTTTGAGCAAATAATATTGATAGGTCAGTGTGTAAATTTTTGAGATTTAATCGTCTGAAATTTTGGCGGGAAACCGAACTTCTCTAGACTTCATTCACATTACATTAAAGCAATCAACCTTTGAAATGCAATGAAGGAATTTCATGAATTTCATCAAATTTTGTCAAGTCTATTAAAGATGTATACAATCATATTTTGAATAGAAAAGCGGGGGTCAGTGTACAAAATTTTCTAATGCATCATGATGGATAAAATAAGAGAATTCCGAAAGTCAGAGACAGTTTCAAAAACCTGAGGAGTCCCCATCCTAATAGAGCATTTTAAGCCGATGCAGTGTTTCGATTGACAAGTCGGCCAAAGTTTACAAGTCTGTTAAGTTTTTCCGAGTCCTTCCGATTGGCTATTGGATATTGGTTTCCATGTAATTTCAAACGCGGAAATGAATTAATTACAACTTTTACAACCTTAGAAACGATAAAATATTCTTTTTGTGACAAATTGTAATGTTTTTGATTTCTTACACTTTGCATGCTTTATTCCCATGTCATTTGAAATACAACCGTATACCTAATAATGCCCAAGGAGCAATGTGGTCCAAGATATGGCGAAAAAAACAGCGGACCTGATATAAAACCGGGAAAATGATATACAGCTTACCAGGAAGTAGTCTTTTGGGATCAAATTTGTCTTGTAGTTTGGTTAAAGCATTTTTATCATAAATACGTTTTATTCCGTCTGTCAGCTGTTTCAGTTCTTTATGTTCTTTTCCTTGCTACAAAAATAGATGCAATATTTATGTTAAAGATTACCTAAATTTTTAAGACGTTATTGCTGATTAAACAAATGTTTTCACAAGAATATTTCATGGAATACACCAAGGTATGGTAAAAGCACAACTTTATTAAATAAACTTGCACAAAAAACTACAGATCACTATTGTTAAAACGGCATTCCAGATCTAAAAAATGGAAAGACTACTTGGCGGTAATTGTATATTTTACGAAGGCTGTCGAGTTTTTATTTTCAGGTTGAAATGACTAGAAATATGCATTTGTATGCTAAATTTTAGTCGTCTGAATCTGTGTTTGATATTGACGTCATTTGCGTAGGTTATATTGAGTCTGTCAACCTTCCGTCTATTGACAAAACAAATTTAACAACTTCAGTTTATGTCTTGAGAAACTTATTATAAAGTTCATTCTTGCATCAAACGTTTTGTTTTTGTAAATGTGTAGCAGAACACCAATTTTCGTCAGCTTTGACTTGAACTCATTTCCACAATTTCAAGACTACTTTGACCTGTTCTAGTGACCACATCAAAATGTAAACATGACAATATCTAGACGAACCGGGAAACATTCGGTATGAAATATGGAGTAAATCTGATAATTTATGCCACCTTTGGTGTGATCACTACACCATCCGGTTTAATTGTATGAAGAAGGATTCAATTACATCAAAAATCTTTGTTGTATGTTTAATTTAAAAATGTATTACATTAAAAATGTTTTTCAAATAGACTATTTGAATAATATTCACCTTGATAAAGAATCCCAGCACTGCCAGTCCGTCATCCTTGTCTGCTGCCTCGGTAAAACTTTTATATTTACTGGCGTTCCAATGAACTAAATGTAGCTGTAAAAAACGAAAATTTATTTGCGTGTAAATTGTAAAATAATATAATGAAAACATATGAACGAAATAAACTCAACTTGTGGTTCACAAAAAAGTTGCATTAATCTTCTGTTGGTGCTGTCTCTTGTTTCTCGTGCTTACTTTATTTGATTTATTGGCAGACAACTTCATAAAATACATAAATGACAGTTTTTTTACATAAGAATATCTTCAATTACTATTGTACGGAAACAATGGCAGTAGAATACCGAAGTCCAGCGACTTGGCTCAATGGAGAATAAAGAAAAACAATGACACTTCTCAGTTGCAATACGCAGAAATAAATACACAACATTCAAAACCAACGCACTCCGCATGTTCTGTTCTGTTGTTTACAGCAGCCGTCACACGGTCAGTGAGATACTAACTTTATGACAAATTTATGAAAAACAATAATATATGAAAGAAAAACAAATCTGTAAGAGAATCCCATAAAATTTACTAAATACAAATATATTCTGGTTTGCATATGTAATACAGCAGGAAGTACACAGTCCAGGCAGATATTCCCGAAAACAACAATTTGAACATTAGTTATACATACCTCGGAAGCATAGGTATATCCATTGAGTGTGTGTTCTGAGCCTTTACTACTATTGGAACCCCAGTGAAAATGAAACTGTTCTAGGCGGAACTTGCCGTTCAATGGTCCACCACTTATTTCTAAAAGAATGAAAAAAGCAAAGATTTGCAACAATCATATTGTATGACTTGAACGGGGTTCTCCAACACTTACAATTTGTAGTTTTCACGTAGATTACAAAGATTCTTAAAACATTTTATCGTCAAAGTTTATAACAATAGTGGATCACTCTGCATTCACGAACCACACTTTCTCAAATATGCTGAAATTAAAATAGGTGTTCCTCGACTCCTGTTCGTATCGGAAGAAGATGATGATAATTAGTCCTCGAGGTTATGTCACCAACCTAATCGGCTTATAATTTTGAAATTCTTAATGCATTGTGTTCATAAAACAAAAAAAACATATCAAAGTTTCTAGCTCATATTGACATTGCTTTGACTTTCTTTAGTTAGGCACAACCACAAGTTTTGATTATCGTTTTCATCTCTATTCAAAATTGTCCAAATGGCCAACTGCAATCCTTATCTCGTATTTGTATTATTAATAAGGTATTCTTACCTGAGGTTTCTTTGATGTCTGCTTTAACTGATGCTCCAGTGTTTACTACTTTCATGTGTTTCTGTTGCTTATAATTGATTTTGATTGGTCTGTTCGACAGGTTTGGATCATATTCCGAACTTGTATAAGTGATATCAATTGGTGATTGTCTTTTGCCATTGGCTGCAATTGGGAAGTGTTCATTCCAAGTATGTGGACCTGCGGGAAAAAACAATCATTTGCAATTTGTAACAATTACACGTGGTTTACATTATTATACGATCGTTTTGGGATAAAGTTGTCCATCCTAATTTTCTTCCCATATTTCAGAATGCTGACTACGTGTGTTTCATTACAAACCAGAGGACATCATTTAAATAAAGACAGAAAAAATGCTTTTTGTATAATGATATTGATTTATTTAAGCTCAGCTCGCTCGCAATTCCGTTAACAAGTCTAGGTGTGGTACCATTTTAATCATTATAACTGAAGGCTTTTCTAACCTCGTAACAAGTTTTGGTTTGTATTCGGCGGTGTTGCTAACCTCGACGCAAATTGTCGGCAGACATGACAACTGTCGGTAATTAAAATTCGAGTCTAATAAACATAGGTAATCAACGATAAAAAAGTTCGCTTCATTTTCGCACATTGTCACATGCAGCAACCCAATTTTGCCTGGATGCTGATCTTCTATCAAATATGCCTGCATGTGCAAGGTGATTTGAGCCTATAATGTACAGTTACTGAGAACTATGAACGCAAATGTATATATTAATGCCAGATGATCATCCGTAAAATGTATGTTAAAGTGACCTAATTCTGCCTGGATGCTGACAAACCATCAGAGATGCATGTTCATGCAAGGTTAGATGATCCTTCCATGTACAGTGACTGAGATCTGAACTTGGATGTAAACTTGAATGAAATTCCCTCAAGCGGAAAATATAGGTCAAAGTGATCTAATTTTGCCTGAATGCTGACTTACAATCAGAGATACATGCATGTGCAAAGTTAGATGACCCTACCTTGTAGAGTGACTGAGATCTGAACTCAGACGTAAACTTGAATGTAAGTCACACAAGCGGAAAATGTAAGTCAAATGACCTATTTTTGCTTTGATGCTGACCTACGATGAGAGATGCATGTCCATGCAAGGTTAGATGATCCTACCATGTTCAGTGACTGAGATCTGAACTTGGACGTAAACTTGAATATAATTCACTCAAGCGGAAAATGTTAGCGAAAGTGACCTTATTTTGCCTGGAAGCTGACCTACCATCAGAGATGCATGTGCAAGGTTAGATGATCGTACCATCTACATTGACTGATATCTAAACTCAGGCGTTTACTTGAATGTAGATCACTCAAGCGGAAAGTGTAGGTACAATCACTCAAGCGGAAAGTGTAGGTACAAGTGACAAAATTTTGCTTGGACGTTGACCTGCCATCAGAGACGCATGCATATGCACAGTTAGATGACCATTCTATGAATAGTTACTGAGATACGACTTGGATGTTAATTTAACTGCAAGCCCCTCAAGCGGAAAATATAGGTCAGAGAGACCTAATTTTCTTGGAGATTGTGAAACAACCCAAGATGCACCAGCATGCAAAGTTTAATGTCCCTACCCTACATAGTTACTAATATATAAACTAAACGCGGACGCGGACAAAGACGTGGATGTCGACGTGGACACGGACGCAGACGCGGACGCCGGGGTACTCAAAGTCCCCCTCCACTTCGTTGAGGCGAACTACAAAATATCAGGCAGAATGTTTTCATTTTAAGATATTTTGTAGGTCTTACCTCATATGTTCCAAAAATAAAATAAACTAGAGAATGTGTCTGTAAGACACGGATGTCCCGCCAATAAATTTATCGCAACAGATTAACTCAAGTCAATCGTTCATAAAATTAGTTCCCTGTCACTGAATTGTGATGTAAATCAAAAATTTAACCAAAGTCATTCAATCATAAATATAGGTCATGGTCACCCAATTGTTGGTTAAATGCGCAGATCTCTTTTAGCTGAATGTTACAGTGAAATATTATAATGCTACAATACATAATAGTTGAGAAATATTAAACACAAAACTTAACCAAAGTCACTGAAGTGTAAAATGTAGGTCAAAGCCACCTAATTGTCAATGATTTGGGTAGTACTCATCGAGGCAATTAATTTGATGAAACATCATTGTCCTATAATGTGTAGTTGTTGAGAAATGGACTTTAACGCAAAAACTTAACCAAAGTCACTGAAGCGTAAAAAGTAGGTCAAAGCTACCTAATTGTCAATGATTTGGGGAGTGCTCATCAAGGCAATTAATTTGATGAAACATCATTGTCCTATAATGTAGCTTTTGAGAAATGGACTTTAACACAAAACTTAACCAGTGTCACTCAACCATGAAATATAGGTCAAAGTATCACACTGCCTAGTGAACTATGTAGTACTATCCAAGACCTACCTACTGGTTTACTATCATTGTTCTATACCTTACGGTTTCTGAGAAATGGACTTAAACGCAAAACTTAACCGGACGTACAAGGGTACACAATATATGCCCCTTCCACATTCGTGGGCGAGGCATAAAATTATTGGTACCAAAAATTACAAAATTCGTCTCGTTATAGTACATTGTCACAACAACCCAATTTTGCCTGGATGCTGACCTATCAAAAATGCATATGCCCTTAAGGTTACATGAACCTATCACTGGCGGATCCAAGGGAGGGGTTTCCGGGGGTAGGAACCCCCTTTTTCTGGACAATCATGTTTTTTTTATGAATATTCTAGTGTTTTACTAAGCAATACCCCAAAAATTTATTTTCTCTAAATTCTATTTAACCCCCCTTTTTCAAATTATTTGGATCCGCGTCTGCCTACAATGTACTGTTATGGAGATATACATAAATAAAAGTTGATCATGCGTAAAATGTAGGTTAAAGTTACCTAATTTTGTCTGAATGCTGACCTTTCATCACAGATGCATGCACATGCACATGAAAGATGACCCTACCATGTAGAGTGACTGATATCTGATCTCAGACATGAACTTGAATGTAAGTCAATCAAGCGGATGCTGACCTACCATCAGAGATGTATGCATATGCACAATGAGATGATCATACTATGTATATTAGCTGAGATATGAACTTGGATGTATATTTAGTAGCAAGACACTGAAACAGAAAATATAGGTCAGAGAGACCTAATTTTCTTGGAGACTGTTAGTAAACCCAAGTTTGAAAACCCTAACCTGCTAGTTACTAAAATATATACACGGACGCTTGCTAGGACGGGACGTGGATGCGGATGCAGACGCCGGGGGTACTCCAATAGTCCTCTCAACTTCGTGAACTAATGATATGTCAACGAACATTTTTTCCTGTATCAGGCTGTACAAATCGGGCCGAATTCAGTATTTATCGCAACATTTACATGATAAGGCTGAGAAAAGAACATTCCCGCTGAAAAATCATATCAATTCTGCATCCGACTCGATTTTCGATATGCGCCAATCGAATGTGCTATGTATTAGTGTCGATCTACAGACGATCTGAGATCATGATAGAAACAATGCTCGCACGGATACAGAATTCGTGCTGTCACGGAACAGAAGTTCCATCGTAAGATTTGTTCCTAAGAAATAGATACAATATGTTTTCCAACAGAACCAACCAATGTTACAGTAATTGTTCTTACGGAATAAACGTTATGTATAATAATTGTACTGTGAGGAGGAAAATATTATATAATCCTTCCTTGTTAGGTGGAACAAGTATACTTTTACAGTTTTACCATGAAGTTTTATATGCATATTGCAGGGGTACCAGAATACTTTCCATCTGACACTCTGC
Source organism: Modiolus philippinarum (assembly GCA_002080025.1). NCBI lineage: Eukaryota > Metazoa > Mollusca > Bivalvia > Mytilida > Modiolidae > Modiolus > Modiolus philippinarum. The sequence continues at coordinate 151,066 of MJUU01051667.1, read as the reverse complement.
ATGTATATGTAAAATGAAATTATAAAATAAATCATTACATCTGTGATCTATATTAATTAAATATTTATTAAATAATGACATTTCCGTTACAAGTTAAATTTTATCCAACATTTTATTATCACTGTTTAACTTGTAGGCAGATGTAAAGATTTTCGTGTAGGAAGACGACTAGATTCCAACATATCTTCAATGTATATTTTTCTTTTTTTTTCTTGTTTAAGATTGTTTTATGAATTGCTATTAATTCATACAACTAATACAAGTACTCTCTTTTTTTTCTATTGTTTTTTTTATTATATTAGTTTTCGCTGAAAACAGAAACATTATCACCTGTACTTGTCCGTTTATCAGTATTGTGCACAATAGATAGTAGTATAAAAATACCAGAATTTTGCACATTTACAAGAGGGGGTCGATGGCTTTATTTCGTTCTCCGTGATCGGGGATTTCAATTCCCCGTGATTCGTTTTCCATTTCATTAATTTGTCGTGAATCGNCTGTTTAACTTGTAGGCAGATGTAAAGATTTTCGTGTAGGAAGACGACTAGATTCCAACATATTTTCTATGTATATTTTTCTTTTTTTTTTTTTCTTGTTTAAGATTGTTTTATGAATTGCTATTAATTCATACAACTAATACAAGTACTCTCTTTTTTCTATTGTTTTTTTATTATATTAGTTTTCGCTGAAAACAGAAACATTATCACCTGTACTTGTCAGTTTATCAGTATTGTGCACAATAGATAGTATAAAAATACCAGAATTTTGCACATTTACAAGAAGGGGCCGATGGCTTTATTTCGTTCTCCGTGATCGGGGATTTCAATTCCCCGTGATTCGTTTTCCATTTCAATAATTTGTCGTGAATCGTTATTAGAACATCGCCGTGAATCGTTCTTGATCAAATTGACAAAATGAATTTTCCGTAAACTGTGATTGGTCCGAACAAATTTTTCGTGATTCGTGATGAGACCCCCCACCAGGCCCCTCTTACAAGTATGAAAAAATATTACCAGTATGGTATACCAGTATTGTATTAGTTTGTTGTTTTTTTTTTTAAGGATGCATCAACCAAAGATTCCTAAAAGACGACCATATTCGGTCTGGTTCATTCTTCGAGGAGTCAATTCAAGTCATATGGAAAGTATATATTTGAAGTTTTATTATTTATTTGTTCATTTAGATCAATCGAAACTGTGTAGTCACACTTAAGTTGTATTAGGTCACTAGGACCTAGGTGTGGTGCGTGGTTTTCCTTATTTACATGATAATCCAAATTCAGTGCCTTTTGAATGAAATCCACAAATCATGGACTGCAATAAGGTATGCATTAATTTAAATAAGGTTCTTAAGCGAGTCGCATCTATACTAATATAATAAGGAAATTCTCGCGTCGCACCTAGGTTCCAGTAGTTCTTCGGTGATGTGCTTGGAGAGTTCTTTAATAGTTGTTCTCATCAATCCCGTCTTTTCATTACATTGTGTTGTTTTGAATCAACATATTAATTTTTAACATATTCAAAATTCGATGATGTACTAGTATTTAACATTGCAACACAATGTGTACATTCCAACTTTGTAATTCCTAATTGGGAAAATACAATCAATACATGTCACAGTCAATAATCCTAAAAACAACAATCCCAAATCAATCATAATCAGACATATATTTCCCTTCAAAATATTTCAACAAAGAAGTTTTATGAAGCTTGATAATATTTTAATGTAAATTTTTTTCATATTTAGAAAACTTTTTGGGATAGCCAATTCCAGAATCAACAGTAACAACATTTATTATCATCTTCCTAAAAAGAATTTCCACATTCCATTGGAGGGGGCATTGGAGTATTCCCAATTTGTGATTGAAAAAGGGCAAACATTGTGTTAGTTGTTCATTGTACATCAATAATGAAAACAACATTATTTATTATAAACCAAGAAAGGTTAGCAAATTCAAAGCAAGAATTCTCGCATGGAACCTAGCAGGTAGTCTGTCGAAAGACATTTTTTTAAAATTGTCTCATTTTATATGGGGGTTTATACGGACCGAAACATACTAGATTAATACGTATAGATGTCTCTGGCACGGGGAAAACTTTATAAATATAAGCAATGAAGGGATATGGAGTAAAAGCAAATGAGACAAAATCTCCACAAATACGTGGAAAAACAAGCAATGGAACATTATTGTATTCAATTAAGTATTGTTCCCGGTAGACTTTCAGGCATTGTTTATTTAGAACAGAGACGTCTCTGTTTGATGTTAATTAATTTCAAAACAGATTATGGGAATCTATCTGATGTTGTCCTATGATTATAGAGATCAAACTCAAATAGTGTATACAGTCTATTTCTCTTCAGTAAGCATGCGGGAGTTAGGTATATACAATCAAAAGCTAAAGGTCTGTTCAACATAAACCAGCTCTTTTATACATTCTCCAGTTCCGTACTTAACGTCGACGGATGGAATTGCCATGAAGTTAAAAAATAATGGGTCATTGCTTAATAAAATTCGCAGTCCAGATCTGCGAGTTCGAAATAATTTGAGACTATACAGAATATTATACATACTGATATTATTATTGTTGTCATTATTGTTGTTGTCTTCTTTGCCCATGTTGACTTCTTACAACTGTACTTGTCGGCTAATATGTTCAGAATGAAAAAAAATCCCTGTAGTTTGTTCCAACCCGCCACAAAGGTGTTAGGTAGAGTAAGTGTAATTAGTCTTTATTCATTTGTTAATCTGATTTGAGTAGTTGTCACTGATTTTTATTTAATTTTCACATTTAATTTCTAAAGATATAAGCGAATAATTTTGGATAAATCTTATAATTTATTAAATCTTTTTTATTGACACTTAATGAATCCGATAATAAAGTAATCGTTTTATTTCAAATATTAAAAAAAAATCGCCTTACCTCCCAATATTTAATAGTTCATAACTTATTATCGCTAACTTGATTATCAAATTTGTGTGTTTTTTAAAGCTAACTCTTTTCTGGTAACTTCAATGCCGTTGGGGGAACGTGGGGAACGAAAATTTGATAATAAGGGGAGGGCTTATGCTATTTTGCCTAGAAAACTTATTTATTTTCATGAAAATCTCAAACAAAATATGTGTTTTCACCAAATGTCACATCAAATTATTTTTTGCATTTTCAATAAAAAAAAAACTTTCTTCAAACCAAATTTAAATTACTCGTTTTCATGACAAGAGGGATTAAAATACTTATTTTCACTGGCACAAAGATTTTTTTTATTTCTACAAAATCGCCCAAACCCTCCCCTGAAAATCTAATGGTCATCCCTTAGCGATCCGATAACAGATATCAGTAAAAGTTCAAAATGGAATAAGATATACCAAAACATTTATGGACATGAAATATGTCAGAAATAATATTTTTGTTTCATTTATTTCTTAATTATTTGAATTTTTTCAGTGATTTTTTACTCAGCCCATATTGCGTTAATCACACCTTTCTACAAAATTTTCTGTACATTAAGGGAAGCACTGTTGCAATTGTCACTACAGAAGATTTGACAGACCGTTATCACAGATGACAATAGATATCTTTTGGTAGAAGAGTTTATTATCGGACTGTGTCAAAACCGAACTTTAAACTGACAGTGTAACAGGTGCCACGCGTTGAGAAGATCACGCTTACCCTTCCAGAGCACCCGATGATACCTTAAGTTTTTGTAGAGGTTCACACTGATCCACACTGTTAGTGCTTTAGTTTTGTAGCGTTTTTGTTCATTTTTATTTGTTTTGTCTTTGTCATGCTGTCTCAATTCGTGTTAGATATGAATTGCCGTGATTTTGATTTTGGAATTTTCCCTTTCTTCATTTTTGCTTTGGCATTCGTTTGCCGATGTATCGCTACTTATGTTTAATAATATTACTGAAAGATTTCTTGGTGTAAATAAGCAAACTCGTTAATCAATCACCAAGGCTCGATCTGCTTAGGAACCATAATCAGAAAATTGGTATACAAAGTATTCGTTATATCAAATAGGATTTGTTCAGCAATTTAAATTTGCTGAACAATTGGATACGGACCTAAAAGATAATGTACTAGTAAGTTATGATCAAAAGGATATATTCTTTAATAACCACAGTATCTTCAAAACTAAATTCAGTAAACGAAAGTATATGGAATCCTTTCGCGGAAAATACAAACATGCAAAGCAATTTCGGTTTCAGACATAATCTTAAAATAAAAAAAACTCTAAGCAATTAAGTAAATACGTGAAAATTAATTCTGGTGTAAATTTAAAAAATCAAAACATAATTCCAGTTATAGAGTAACATTTTGGACTTTTCACCAATAAAAACATTCACCTTTGGTAAAAATCACTTAGTGAATGCAGCCGCTTCACATTGCAGCAGTTTGTCTAACAATTTCAGGAATTTAAAAGCGAAATCGCTCAAATTGTCGTTGCTCAGAATGCCTCTAAATATAAATCTGTTCTTTTATTTGGACTGCTTCATTTGCTTTTTTTCTTCCATATTTTTTTTGTCTTTCAAATCAAAAATTAAATTAATTAGTCAGCAAACAGTTAAGTTGGTATAGTAAAGACTTTTTCATTATGCATTTTTTTTAAATTCGTTGGATCCACGCCTGTTATGTCTAAAACATAATCTGTTCTATAGCCCCATGTACATGCAGTTTTGCACATCCGTGTATTTTACATAGGTATGCAAATTTGCGCTAGCATGCAATACTGCAACTGCATATGTATGTATACTTAACTAAGTGTGTAAATTTGCACGAGATCAGGGCCAGTTTCTTTGTTTGCAGATATAAATGTACATGATATTGTGTTGAACATTTGAACTCAAACTAAAATAATGCAAACCATGTTCTATGAGACTGAAGAAACTTTACTGGAACAATGAAATTGATGCTCACAAATTCAAATGCTTTCTTTTTAAAATCATACTACTCTGATAATTTGTACTATTTTGCTTTGGTAGAAGTCGTACTTTGATTGCAAAATTAAGACTAGATAAGATGGTACTTCATATTAATCAATTATTCCTCAAATTTCCAAGATATAATGAAACTATTAATTCTTTCTTGATTTTCGACTCTTTTCACCTCTTGTAAATGAACGACAAAAATAATTTTGCATACTGGTGCAGTTTTACACTAGTGTAAATTAAAACTGGTGTAAGGTTTATGGAAAAGCTTTTAAGAGGCTTGTGTTTGTACTTTTTGTTTTGCCTAATCGAATAAAATTTTCTTGGTATTTTTATACCGCCTGGGAACGACACCGGAACTGGTTACCAGGACTTTTAACACTATTGAAAAAAAAGTTTCTTTACCAAACTCTTAACTCAGTACTAACTTACTTTCCGCCCTTGTAATACTGGTTTTAGTACTAAGTTAATATGTCACTTTCGTTATATCATCCGCTTGAAAAGTGGGGTATATAATGATAGGGTTGTCCGTCCATTACACCTGTGGGTACCCATCTCTTTTCCGCCACTTCTCCTTAATCAATGAATTAATTTACATGGAGATTTATCCATATTCTTTGTAACATAATGTAGATATGCACCTCTTTTTTTCAGAATTTGATTTCATTTTTTTTTTGGGGGGGGGGGGGTTCTCGTAGTAAAAGACACGGAGTTGGCCATTATATAACAAGTGGGTACCTTTCTCTTATCCTCTACTCCAAAAGATTTTCATGAAGCTTTAACTTGACTGAGTTCCACATGTACAGATAGCGTTTTGACAGCCTTTTCTACGCAAATACACATCTGGACGACTTAACCTTAAACACAATTTATAGACATGATGCAAGGACTGACAGAGACAGACTACAGGAACGCCAATGTTATCCAACGTCAGAGCTTTAAACTATCATCAAAAATTGTCCAGTATTTTATTTGACCGTTTTTACTCTGAAGAATCAATGAACATGTCCGGGGGAGGGGGTTCAAAACCCAGATCCTTTTTCATGCACAATTTTGATTGATTCTTTTACCTCTTTCTAGAGTTGTTTGAGTGCAATATTATGTGTTCAGCAAAAAATGCCGACAAGTTCGTCGGAACAGTAGTAAGTAAGACCCCCCCTTTTTTTGAAACATGTAAATAGCCGAATCATTGTTGGCATTGACTCTACCATATTCACATCCAGTTGTTCGATGAATAGCAATATTTTGATTTACTATCAGTTAAAACTATTTCTAATTTTGCTATATACACAAAATACAGGAACAGAAGGAAAGTTTTCTGTTTATTTACAAGTCTTTACATTGAGATACTAGAAAGTAATTACTCCAGTTTCAAAAATTATTGCCATAATCTGGATCCGGACTTTGCCTCCTCGATACACAGTGAAAGGATATGGAGTAAATTCACATGAGACAAAGTCTCTACAAATACATGGTAAAAACCAAGCAATGGAACAAAGCTTTTACTGTTGTTCTTCATTTGTAGCAATTCGATTTTTAAAGTGCTTCTGACAAAATAAAATATGGGAAACTAGTGATTTCTTGGGCTGAGCCTTTCTTGGCCACATACGACACCAGCATGTAGCTTCGAAACATGAAAAATAAAGTAGGGCATATAATATATTATATTACATACAGTACGGTATGCCTTCACCCAAGGTACCTGTCTATGAGATACTTACCATTCCCCCATTGAACTAGTATTTTCTAATTGGACTCGTCTTCTATTGAGAATTGTCTAATTGTAAGGTTAAATGAACATTAAAAAATGAAAAGTTGATGGACAGACTCTTACCGATGACAGGTACCTTGGGAGGAGGCATACCGTACTGTATGTAATATAATATATTATATTCCCTACTTTATTTTTCAAACTTCAACACTGACTGTATGAATGACTTAACCAATCCCCACTGTTAAATACTAGCGCTATTCATAGAAGCGCAGACAAAGAGATATCACATGTTAGGACTGTTTTGTCACAGATTTCACTTATTTCGACGCATCTGACTACGAACCGATTCCACCTACATACATTTACTTATCCAAGATAATGTGGATTTAATTCTCGTATAATAAATAGTTTTTTTTGTACTTTCACAATCGTCATGTTTATATTCATTTAAGGGTGTATTGGGACAGAGAATATTCGCGCTTTTCAACTTTGATTCGAGTGGACATTTGCACGTCTAAAATTTGGACATTTGCGCATTAATTCTTTCCACACCTGTATCAAATTAACGGCGATGGGCATTTGCACAAAAAGGTGGGACATTTGCGCAAAAAAAACGAGGACATTTGCGCAAACGAAAAGAGGGCATTTCCGCAAACGAATAATGGACATTTTTGCAAAAGCTACTGACTTCTTTTTTTTTATCAATCTTTACCCAATTGCACAAATCTTTATTCCCCGACTTACCACGTAGAGGTTGAAGTAGGATTCTGAGCAGGATATAGTTCGTTAATATATACTGTCTCAAATATAAAGCACTAATTTCAAAACGTAAAACTAGCACTTATCACAATTCAAAAATCCATTAACAAGTCTGTTCTACTGATCATTGATGTATATTATTTTGATGAAGGTGACAGTCTTTTGTACAGAAATAGTTTCTAAAAACAGATCTTTGAAATATATTTCAGCAAACGGGCTTTTAAATTACAAAAGGTAACTAAAAATCGTTTGCGCAAACGTCCACTTTTCCTTTGCGCAACTGTCCACTTTTCATTTGCGCAAATGTCCTTCTGTTTTTCAGGTAAATTTGCGCAAATGTCCATCGCCCCAAATTAAACACCCATTTGCGTTTACCTATATTCACATGAATACCACTTTTACTTTGAGGAACAATTTTATGCAACTCGCAATTTTTAATGTATTTGAATGTTATTCTTACTTCAAAAAGCGCATGACGGAATTTATAATACCTGTACATATTATTTAAGGCGTATATGTTCAGTATAGTCCCGGTTTTAAAGTTAATCGCAAATGTCTTCTTTTTTAAAAAAAAAACGCAAATGTCAATTTCAAAAAGCGCAAATGTGCTTTTAAAAAAGCGAAAATGTCCTATCAAAAAGCGCAAATTATTGGGTGCATTTTTTTCAACTTTCCGATCGATATTACCATTATTTAATATTAATTATTTATTTTTCGTTAATGAATTAAGAGAAAAGATTTCATTCCCCAATCTGACCATTTTGACGATTTTAATAAGGATTCAATCTGTATGTATTGGAACAATGCTATGTGATATCATCACTATAGTTTTTGTTAGCAGTTGGCAAAACCCCAAAAGACTTAAATCCACTTGATTGTTAGGACATATTATGCGACTTAATAATTCCTATCATAAAATAATTTGTTCGGCACTTGAAATAATATCTAATAATTTTAATAAGATTTTTTATAAATACATTACAGAACTGCAACAAGCGGATAAAAATCTATTATTCACAAGAAACTGTAATGAACTATAAAATAAAATACTGAAGTTACTGTATCTTTTTTCAATTTTTATATTTTTATTGTAGACGCAGATACAAATGTCTCGTCCTAATACATGAAAAATCTTATTTGTCTTCGCAAGAACTACCCATATTGCAAATAGGCATCAATTACATGCTGGACCTTTTGATCGACAATATATTTGTCGAGTTTGGTAGGTTGATATTTCAGCAAAAATCGGATATTCCCACGGGCACCAGTTTTGCACTCCTTTTTGCACTCTTCAGAAGCCAAATTTATACAAATTTTAAAAGATAAGCTTAATTTCACCTTTCGATATAGTGATTATGTTTCTTTCTCAATAGTTCACCTTATATACCCCAGAGACACTACAGAAACGAATCAGCTGGCTTCATAGTTAGTTCCGTTCATCGAAATTTACAAAGATAGACGGATAATTTAAAATTAGAATTATTGACAAACATGATAATTTTAACTTTTCTTTCCAGTAGTAACATCAATTTTGATCGAGTTCATGTATCTCAGCTGCTACGAAACGCTAGACCATTCTTTCAATACGAAGACTTCACAAGTAAGTGTTTATTACTAAACAGAAACAATACCCGCAAAAGGAAACACCGTGTTAATTCTGTAGTCTTATTACGAATTGGTAGACCAGTACAATAACAACGCCAATAAAAACTGAAGGAAGAAAGTATGCTGTAATAACAAAACTAAATGTCCAGAGAACCCCCCCCCCCAAAAAAAAAATGATATTAGACAGCCACAAAACGCGAACACCTAAAGTGTGCATATCCATAAAAAAGAGTGTGAATTCTTATAAAAAAACACAGAATAACATCGGGTGGTCAGACCTGCTCTGTTAACAGCACAATGTAACACTCTTGCAACTTGGGACAGACGTGTACGTATTTACATTAGATTATATCTAGCATTTAGTCGTTTTATGTTAACTATGAGACTTGTTTGCTCTTTGCTGAAGGCCTCATGATGACTTCGAGATGAAGGGCAACAATGAAAGTGTTGTTCTTTTTGCTTAATCTTTCCATGGTTTTATAAGGATTTTGTCGCGTGTAAATTTACTCCATATTCCTTTCTTTGTCATTTCTTGCTACGATTTAACTTGGGACATAGCTCACAATAAGGGTGATACATGCACAGCAAGAGTTGCCTACCAATTTAATGCACCCGGCCTCACTCCTCATGTGAACATGTCCATTTTATTTTCTCATGATACTGAATACTTGTATGTCGGGTGGATAATTAGACTTGAATGTCGGTATATTGCGCTTGATAAGAGCATTTCGCCCGATAATTATTAATGTTTTCCCAAAAGAATTGTGTAAAATCCTGTGTAAAAAAATTGAAACTCTACGAATATAATAAATAAAATGCCCTTATCTTCTCTTTATGATTGATAAAAAAACATGGACATCATTGCAAAAATATCAAGGCAAGTAGCGATTAGTGCCCAATATACATAAGTAAAATCCGACATACATCCTTCTGATTACCTTTGCTACCGTCTGGAATTCAGAAGAAAATATAGGAAGCTTTTGTCTTTTTTTCAAAATTTTATTTTTTTTTTTATTTCAAAAACTTCAAGATATATGCGTTTGGTTTATATTGCAAGAGTATTACCATCTTAAGATTTTCAAATTCAATATTGATACAATCTAAATATTACTTATTTTCTGATCATCCTGATCATGGTATATGCTTTTGAAATTTCATGATAAGTGCTGCACTTTTAAGGACTAAGTAGTTCCACAAATATCAATAAGAGTTATTGCCCTTGTCGGATTGTTAGCAGTGTGAAATGGAATTAGAATGCACCGGCAAACAAATACCGAAGGAAAAACGAGAAAGGTGAAATTCTAAAATAAAAATCCCCAAAACATGACAATTCATATTCAACAAACAAAAATTAAAAGATGACAAAGACAAAACAACTAATAGAAACTGAACAAGAACGCAACAAAACTTAAGCACGAGCAGTGTGAACCACTACAAAAAAACGAGGTATCATCTGATGACTCGGAGGGTAAAAGGTACGCTAAGAATTTCAAAGGCTACATTTTAGTCTTTTAAAAATGTCGAAGGCTACATTTAGTTTTATAGAATATTACTTTCGAATCCGCTTGAATGTACAATGAAGGCAACTAATTGTTTGGTTCTACGTGCAAGCGTGAGTTTGTATATAATCTCAATAGTTTTTATTTTCAATTCAACAATTTTCACTCTGTACCTACCATTATGTTGGTCATATCCCCAGTTTTCAGAAGTAGACCGATGATTGCAAGTCATTTTTTATCCAAGTAAAATATATATCAACTCCAAATAACTTAAATAATTTATGGTACATCAAAAATGTGAAGTGTATATAATTGGTTACATACTAATACATTTGTATTAATTTATATTGTTGGCATTTAATTTGAAGATTGATAACTGACTTATGTTTCAAGGGCGGAGTCAAGTTTACGAATTGTCAGTCAAAATTTAATGCAATTACAACATATTAAAATGATTAAAGGGGTCAACAATAAGTTAGCTTGAGATTTGTCGTAGATCATAATATAGTCTTCTTTTTGTCCCTAACAAGAAGAAAAAAATCAATGTTACATTATTATTTGCTGTAGCTGATATAATTGCAAATAAAGCGAAAATATAAATAGAAAAAAAATGAAAATGAATAATAAAAAATATGACAACCAATAATATATAAACGATATTCCATAATTAAATTATGATTGGTCTATAACAACGAAAGGAAATGGAGTAAATATACATAAGTCAAAGTCTCTACAAAGGAACAACACTTTTATTGTTGTTCTTCATCTTGAAGTCACCACGAGGCCTTCAACAATGTACTTTGCTCATCCCTCATAATAAGTTCTAGAACCAGTTTTAAGAAGAATTCTCTGCTAAATGTCGAACAACGCTACATCCATGGCTTTTGTTGTGATGGATGCGGGGTCGTCAACAAACATAAATTAAACTTACAATCACTGTCATCCTTTGCCCGAGAAAAGCACTAGTGTCTTAAGCTAGTGGACGATTACCACATATAGACAAACACAGAGCGACGACAATTTTGTCGGTGGTTTCCTCCTAATTTGTCTGTTTGTCTCATGGACTTCGGCTCTTGACCACTCTGTTCGTTATTTTGTTATTACCCCCATTAACATATGACTGACTAACTTCCAAATGTTTAGATTTTATCTGCACTGATGAGACATAAGTTGTCGAAATGCGCATATGCAGAAAGTAAATTCACAGAAACTTCGGTATTTAGTTATTCCATTAAGAATCGGGATACTTTCATCAAGTAACTGCTTACTCTCAAGAAGTGTTTGCAAAGTAACTACTACTTATTAACAAAAACAGTATGCATATTGAAAAAAATATCGTCTTACTTGTGAAAAAGCCAATAGAAATCCAAAAAGAAAAACAAAAAACCCTAAAAAACAGTAGACTGCATGATGAATTTTGCACACTCAAAGTGTAATTGCACATACTGTTTGCCTCTATTGGCGCTGGACATGCTTACCCTTCATGAGCACCTGATGTCACTCCCGGTTTTCATGGGAGTTCACACTATGAGTGCCTTAGTTTTTATTGTCTTTTTTCTATTTCTGTGCCTTGTGGCTGTCCCATGTCCTTGTTTTGTCTGTTTTTCTCTGTTGCTGTTTTGGCAATGCCTCTGGGCTTTGATTTGTGTAATCATCACTGCCTTTGTTCCTTCGGTATTCTACTGCCTCTGTTTGATCTTTTCTTATTGTTTTTGTAGAAAAAGAAAATTGAAGGAAATTAAAGCATATGTTTGACAAAAATGTAGCTTTTCCTCTAACATAACAGGAAATGTTATATTTGTATTCTTGAAAATATATAATAAGAAATCTTATGTTGGCTATAAATACCCGATTTTTTCCCCTACGGGCTATATGTAGCAAAATACGATTTGTATGAAATTACTTTATATTAGGAAATGTGTACAAAAATGTTAAAACAAAGGAAATTTAAAAATCCAATACATCGGCAAACGAATACTAAAGCAAAACGTCAGAAAAAAAAGGAAAATACTAAAAAGAATAATTCGGAAGTTACACTACCCGATTAAGACCCAAAAAATATACAAAAATGAACAAGAATGACACTAAAACTAAAGCACGGACAGTGAACCCCATACAAGAACTGAAGGTATCATCACTGTATCCGAAAGGGTAAAATGATTTGTCCATGCGTCACAATTGCCATTTAGCCAGCTGAAATAAAGTGGCTTATGCATATCGACCTCCAACTTGCTGTCCGGTAATAAGGCATTTCTCAGGTCAATACAGCATCGCAATGGCCAAAACAAAGGTCATATCTTTGTAAATGAATTACAAAACTGTACAAGACAGTCTTCGCAAGCATAATAACTTGGTTGGTTTCCCGGGTGACTAGCATCCTCATATAAACCAAGATCATTTGTAAAGGATGAGAGAAATTTGATATTCAACTTAGTTTTCGCTGTAGAAACTAAATATAACTAATCGATCGTCGTGAATATCGGTAAAAATGTCACAAGTGCCGAACAATGCAGAAGGATTAAGTGAGTTGCAGAACTTGTTCTGCAACGAGTTTAATCTGTTGCGTTGGTCGACACAAGTGATACTTTTATTATTATTTATGACGATCGATTAATTACGCTTTTTATTATAAAGATTTTCTAGTCAAAAACCGAGATTTAGATGATGGAATGGTCTACGATATTGACGACATATTGTGACGTCACTTCCTACAGTGACAAGAAATCATTTATTTTAATCGGTGACAACATAGCATTTTCTTTACTAGGAAAACTCGGTAAATTACCGCTGTCAATAATTATTGCATTTTTTATAATTAGATTTCATGTATATTGCATGGAAATATTTAGTGTCAATGGCATGCATAGTTTCGAAGGCTTATAAATATCTATATAATGCATTGATTGAAATACTACATAGTTTCGATACATGGTAATAAACATCAGACTTTTACAAAGCGTCAATATTATATTTTTAAATATTTCTCCTGCACTTTAAATAATATTAAATAATAGTACTAAAATGGTTTTTGATAAGATTTGTTTAAAACTGTTACAAGTAAGAGTAGGATAAAAATTAATCTGCTTATTGTCAAACATTTAACATTTGACTATGTAGTTCAGTGAATTTTTTGTTTTTATTTTATAGAAAAACACATAGACAAATCAAGCATTCATGTAAGCAAAATCCAATTTGTCTGAAAAAAAAATCCTATATATAAAAAAACATATAAAAAAAACATGTGTTTAAAATGATTTACATTTGCACGTTACGCATTTTATTTGTTGTGATAATTAACCTTTGATTCATTTAAGCTACGACAAGTCGTATATCTATTTTACATTTTAATTTTAGAATTCGACATTTCTACCTACCATTGAGCTGATTGTATCCCCAATTTTCGGATGAACATCGTTGATTACACGTCATTATTTTATCCAATTAAAACATTTGCATCTAATCCAAATGATCAAGATAATAAAATAAAAATTTAAAGAACTAATAATCGGTCACATACGTATACATTTATATCAATATATATTGTTGATTCATATAACCAAGATTTATAATAGACTTGTATGAAAGGCGGAGTCTGTCTTACATATGCAAGTCAAAATTTTATGCAAATAAAATACATTGTACTTTACGAAGTCAACAAAAAGAAGCTTAAATATTTGTCATTGATTATATTTAGAATCCCAAACTACATCGAGTGAGAAACAGATAGTTAAATTTTCATTTTTTTAAACACGAGGCTTTGCAGAGCATTTAAAATATTTGAAAATTTAACTATTTAGAGTGTAGAAATTTCATTGCTCACGATATACGGTTGTTAAGTCTGTTTCTCTAATGATTTCATAGAGATTTTAATTACATATAAACCTGACCCCCATTTCTGATACGAATACGAATACTTTATTGAACTCAGGCACAGTGTGCAACGTTAGCATACAATGAAATACAAACATACATACATGTGAATATATAACTAATACAAATACAAAGATAAATACAAAGACAATGAAAAAAAAACATTGTGGATAGAGGTACAGTTGCAAATAAACTACTTTTAGGATAAACTTTTTTGACAAATAGAAATGCTTATAAAAATATACTTTTGAAATAGATTATACATACCAAATACTTATGAGCAGTCGTGTATTACATAAGGTAAACATGCAAGCCATTTTTTCTATACTACTTTGGCGACAATATTAATAGGGAATATATTTGTTTCGAAGAGACTGAATTTGTTCATTATCACATATAAAAAGCTTATGATATTCATCACCTAGAACATTATAAGAACATTTCGTACAAATCCTATTCTCTCTTTTAATGTTATTCCAGCGACCAGTTTCAATCGGGATTTTGAAATTACTAAGTCGAAATTTTGTTAAAAAGATTCGGTGCTTTTCTCCAACTCTCAGTAAATAAGATTCCAAACAAAATTCGTGTTTAAATAGAGTATAAAATGACCTCGTGAAGAAGTAGCAATATCAGAGCGCCACTTTTGAGTAAATTGATCAATAAAAATTTGTTTTACATGAACTTTAACCCAATTAACTTTCGGAGTAGTTTGATTTCTGAAAATAGAACTTAAACCAATACTATCCAAAATATTTTGAATATTTTTTACAAATAAAATTTTGTTATTTTGTGAATGTAAAGCAAATAAAAGTTGGTATATTTTTGAAGACAATTTGTTGCTCTGTACAAGGCAAACCCAAAAACACAGCATTCTACACTTATTGTTTATTTCAAGTGGGTATCTACCCAATTCTCCATACACAAGACAATTTAGTGTATTTATTCTGACACCCAGTATTCTTTTTAAAAATTGTAAGTGAACCTTTTCTATATTATCATTTTTGATGATGATCCGAAATAAAAGTGTTTTTTGAGCGTGACGTCATCATTTTTCATGACATCACAATTGTAAAGTTAGAAAATGGCAAACGTATTGGACGTCATAACTGAATTTTAGCAAATCACTTGCAGAGAACAACTTTCTCTCTAGAGAGGAGAAATATAGTATGTCCTTTCGGATCAAGTGGATTACGATATTTCTCCAGTTCGAAATAGTTAAATTTGTGATTTTCAACATGCGATCTTTAGCGAGCATGTTAAAATCAGAAATTTAACTATCGAGAATGGAGAAATATCGTAATCCACGAGCAAACGGAAGGATATATTGTTTCTCCAATGACTTTTACTGTGTTTTAGGTGCATATTCAAAGTTTAGCACGCGGTTGTCAACGTTTGCCGCGCAGTAACCATGACGTCACAATAGACTTTATGAATGAAATGAAACGTTGCGGGAAACATCACGCAGAAATTTAACCAACGTGTGGATTAAAAATAATACGTATCTTTAACCAACTGGGTTAACACGCTAAGAATTGGAGAAACGTATTTCTCACACTGTTAAGGAACGTGAAAATAGGACAGGAATTTGAGAATTCTTCCTTTTTGTTGCAATATAAAAAAATAAATAAATAAAAATTAATAAATAACATTCTTGCACAAAATCAAGGACGTTTATTGACAATATACGTCCTTGCCCAAATAGTGAAATCTGTACCTCCCTGAATATCTCCCTGAAAAAAAAGAGACATTTGTAGAGACTTTGTCTCATTTCCATTTACTCCATATCCCTTCATTGTTAACATATTCTTGCTTCCAGCTTCGATCTACAGAATGGTAAAGCCAATATAAAAATAATCTTGCCTTTTAAAAAAGTGTTCGAAAATAAATTTTCTTCTCTGCAAATTGTTTGAAATAAATATTCTAGCTCGACAAAATATACTACCCCCCTCCCATCAGAATGAAATTGTCTTCCCCAAAGACTGCTGCATCAATAAAAATGCCTAAATTATATAATCCGGAAATTAGATAAATGATACGATAAACACAAACTCGAAAGGGGTGATTATCGTATGTTTGTACAATCCATAAATAGTTAATAAAACAGGTAAAAGAATACTGATGCGAAGAACACTGTCTTTGACATATAACTACGCGAAAGGCGCGTCGAATTTCTTAATAATAGAAACAGGGGCGTGGGTACTGTTTATATTTACATTCTGTATGTTATTATTTATTTTATATAGCAATACTGTTACTATTAGACTCACAAAAACAAAAACATTGAAAGAAATTTACGCACTATATTTACGGAAGCACGCAGTTCCTTTTAATGGAACTTAATAGGCTTGTATCTCACGTCAGTCCACATGACATCTCTTGGATGATCTTATAAATTTTACAGCTACTTCGCGGCTTTCGAATTAAAAATTGATTTGTTGATAACAGTAAGGTAGACTAATAGAAATTTGACAAAATTTTCATATATTTTAAGACATTTTGTGATTTCTAATTGATATGCTCCAAAACCAGAATAAAAATGATGTGTCAATGATACCTTTTTCCCGTTTTCTGTTATTCGTTTTTTTTTTCAGCAATATTTACAAAGAATATACACTTGAATTAAGGAACTCTCAGATTATACTTAATATTTAGCTTTAATATGAAATAACTGTCAGAAAGATTTTTTTTATTCTTTAATATTTTAGAGAAATATACTTCAGCTAAAAGGGTAAAATGCCAATATTCTAAGATACCTTTCATAGGAAAAACTCTAGATTTGTTTCTGTGGGAGGCAAGAAAGATTATAAATTACGAAGATTAATAGAAAATGTTAGTTGTAAGTAAATGTCTCTTTGATAGCCATTCTTATATATATATGTGTGTATAATGTCCTTTGAACCAAACTGAATACTATTTAGACAAGGAAACAACTGAAGAAATTTAATTTTATTCCCAGGAGAAACTGGGAAATTCAACTTAATATTCAAATTAAACATGAAAAAAATGAAGAAATGAAATAATTGTACATGGGACAAAAATCCCAGTTGTGCATTGTAAGAATAATCAAATGGAACAACGCTTTTATTTTAGCTTTTATTGGTGAGTAGTCAGTTCATTAATTTTGAACTTAATCTTATCTTTTGAAAATACAATAAGAAAACAAAAACTATTAATCTGCTAAACTAATTAATGATGTCCCAAAATGTGAAATTAAATAATTTAAATTGATACCCTAAATGGAAAGAGCATTGTTAGAGGTATAAAGTTAGTAAAATATTGATAGGTTATGGGCCTTGTTTTCAAGATAGTTCACATTTTGAAAAATGGCGGGAAAAGTTCTGTTGGATTTTTACCTTAGTATAGCATGGACACAATACTGATTTGTTTCAAATGGAAGAAAAATCTACAATCTAATAAAATTTTGCTTACTGACTTAAAATTAGATTCTGAAGACTTTGATGACAAGAAAACTGGGAGTATTGGGGCAAAATATTTTATATAGTATTAATGGATAAAATCAGAGAAATCCGAGTGACTTTTACAAATTGCAAAAACCTCACCTTACTACATACTTAAGAATGAAGTTTTATTAAAAGGTGTATGTTATTTGTACCCATAAAAGTGTTGTTAATTTATAGAATGGACAATCGACAAACATTACAGATATTAATTGTATCTTCTTTCTTTCGATTTCTTAGCATTTGTTTTTTTTTTTTTTTTTTTTTTTTTGTTTTTTTTTTTGTTAGTTCTTAAAACTTTTATCAAAACAAATGACTTTTACATGTACAATAGAACAGGCTTTCCAAGACACCCTAGAGTTGAGGACTAGTGTACAGATTAAGAACAACAACAAAAGCGTTGTCTTACCATGTATTTATGATAATGTTGTCCCATGTAATTCATATCATATATTTCATTTGGTCATACATTAAATATACATTAAAACACCTGAATATCAAGGATTTAAATTGCACCAGGATCATTGCGGTTGACATTTTTTTTCGGTGGTTTGTCTGGTAATTTTGTTATTACATTCAGTTGAACTGTATTTAAATACAGTTGAAGATATTTGAAACGGGAACTGAAATGTACGGATCAAAATAGTGAGGCTTGTTTAGGGGGGTCCCAATATCCCATATCCCTGTAAGTCCAGACTAAAATATCCCTTTGAAAAATGAAGATATCCCATTAATTCTTGAAATGTCCCATTTTCTGTAGTCAAAATATCCCATATCCCAGTACGTTTTGTCCCAAATTTCCCATATCCCATTAACAAAAGTAGCAAATATCCCGTATCCCAATATACCCTAAACAAGCCTCAATAGTCAAAAGTACCTTATTATCCTTATAAATATATGCTAAGTAGTCGACCAAAAGAGTTTTCGAATTCTAATGAATTACAGGCAATATAAATTTAAAATCCTAGACAGCGTCTAATACCGTGACAGCTAATTATGGTAGTACAGGATATATACATAACAATGTATTTATTCATTACTACATTACACTAAGTGACTTAAATACTTATGTTCTGTTATTACATAATTAAGTTGTGCACTATTATTTTCGTTTTCTTTTTTGTAATCTTCAGTTTGTAACGAAAATGATCGAAATCCGCGCTTTGTTGGCTTGAAGTTAAATAACTGCTCTTTTTCGAAACATTAGTTTTTAGAAAATCATAAGATAAGTGAGAACCGAACCGTAAATCTGAAAAGAACAATCCAAAATGTACAGAAAATAAGTTCAAATACAACGGTGACATGCCAATACCTTATAACGTTTCAGTAAATCTGGTGATCCATCTTGTAGGTATTTTCAATATGTGTAACGTTTTTTCTGTTCAAATAACTAAATACCGAAGTTACTGTGAAATTTGATTCTGCATATGCGCATTTCGACAACTTATGTCTCTTCAGTGCAGATAAAATCTAAATATAAATCAAAAGATGAAGACTGAAAACTGGGTTAAAACTGTCAAAAATTTTAAACATGACAAAATTTATCTCACCCATGGTTTTTAATTGGTCGTGTTTGCAACTGATTTTTCGTTTCTGTACCGTAATTGTATTTATTTATGTATCCCATGTTGTTTTTTTAAGTCTCCCAAACGAAGTTTGGGGAGACTTATTGTTTTTACTCAATTCTTATTATTAAGTCTCCCAAACGAAGTTGGGAGACTTATTGTTTTTGTTGCGTTTCTTATTATTATTCCGATTTCTTTCTTTCTTCTCGTCTCCATGAACTTGTCCGAACCAGATTTCAGAGACCATAACACCTAAAACTTCCAAACTTTGAGGGATGTTGGCCTCATATATCTAGCTGTGCATAAAACAAAAATTTTCCCAAAGAGGGTTCATTAAGGGTACATTTGGGGGCTCAAAAGAGGTGGGGTCGCCAATTTTAATCCTATTGGAAAATGAAATTTTGGATATTTTTCAAGTTATTTCTCACAGTATCTCAAAAACTTTTAATACTAGCTACATGAAACTTCATAGGAAAGGTGTTTGTAATGTAAGAAAGGGTGCTACAGCATTAGAAATTTCAAAATAATTTCGGTTGTCATGGAAACCAAACCAAATAATGGAAATTTTGAGAAAAAAGTAGTTTTTGTGAATGATTATATTTTGATTACAGCAATACATATTAAATATGTTATAAGGGGAACCCCTATACGGTTTGAAATTGGCTTATATGGACAAAAGAGCATTTGGTTGCCATGGAAACAAAACCAGAAACTTTTTTTTTGTGGAAAATCCGGGTTTCTGATTAAAAAGAAGGAATTTTGAGAAATATGCATTACATAGGTTATAAGGGGAACCCCTGCCCAAATTTTTTTGGGAAAGTGTCTTAAATTATGTGTAATGACAAAAGAGCATTTGGTTGCCATGGAAACAAAACCAGAACCTTATTTTTTGGAAAAATCAGGTTTTCTGATAAAAAAGAAGGAATTTTGAGAAATATGTATCACAAAGGTATTAAGGGGAACCCCTGCCCAAATTTTTTTGGGAAAGTGTCTAAAATTATGTGTAATGGACAAAAGAACATTTGGTTGCCATGGAATCAAAACCAGAACCTTATTTTTTTGGAAAAATTAGGTTTTTTGATAAAAAAGAAGGAATTTTGAGAAATATGTATTACATAGGTTATAAGGGGAACCCCTGCCCAAATTTTTTTCGGAAAGTGTCTGAAATTATGTGTAATGACAATAGAGCATTTGGTGGCCATGGAAACAAAACCAGAACCTTATTTTTTGGAAAAATCAGGTTTTCTGATAAAAAAGAAGGAATTTTGAGAAATATGTATTACATAGGTTTTAAGGGGAACCCCTGCCCAAATTTTTTTTTGAAAGGGTCTGAAATTATGTGTAAAGACAAAAGAGCATTTGGTTGCCATGGAAACAAAACCAGAACCTTATTTTTTGGAAAAATGTGGTTTTCTGATAAAAAAAGAAGGAATTTTGAGAAATATATATTACATAGCTTATAAGGGGAACCCCTGCCCAATTTTTTTTTTTTTTTTTTTGAAAGGGTCTGAAATTGAAAGTTATGGTCAAAAGAGCATTTGGTTGCCATGCAAACGACACCAGAAACTTTTTTTTAATCTGTTTTTTTTTATATACAAAAGAAGGAATTTTGAGAAATATGTATTACAAAGGTATTAAGGGGAACCCCTGCCCAAATTTTTGAGGGGAAATTGTCTGAAATTGTGTGAAATGACAAAAGAGCATTTGGGTGCCATCAGAACCTTATTTATTATTATTATTTTTTTTTTTTGGAAAATTGGGTTTTATGATTAAAAAAGAAAGAATTTTGAGAAATATCTATCACAAAAGTATTAAGGGGAACCCTGCCCTGCCCTGTTTTGGGAAAGTGTCTGAAATGATGTGTAATGGACAAAAGAACATTTGGTTGCCATGGAAACAAAACCAGAACCTTATTTTTTTGGAAGGAATTTTGAGAAATATGTATTACATAG